>JAMPIV010011354.1:400000-630000 GCA_024509875.1 Oreohelix idahoensis | reverse complement strand
GTGATTGTCCCTATTTACAATGATTTGACAAATGTGATGCCACTTTCTCATCGGCAGTTGTTCATATTATTTGGAATTGAAAACAATATATATCCTAATTATAACCCATCAGAGGTTGAACGGGATATTTTTCTTCATTAATTTTTATTAAAAAAATCTTACTCGACGCTTATTCCAGCTACTAACCCTAGTATTGTCGACAAAAAATGGCGTCCACGTCGTTCAGCCTCGTTTTCAATTCTGACATAGTTGTCATAACTCTATATGATAAAGGGGCACTAGGTAAAAGCGTACATGCGTGTAACCACAGACAAAAGGCATCCCCTGCATCGTTCGTTTGTTGGTTCAACCGAGCACAGCGTTCACACGACAACCGCACTATAACCAGCGTCCTTTTCAGGACGTACACAGCGATCGCAATAGTCAAAATGGGCCGAAAGAAACCACACGCTAAAAAGAGGAAGATTTATACCAGCCCACCAGCGCAGAACAGCCAGGGGAATAACACAATCAACAAAGAAAGACAGCCAGAGAGCAAAACTGCCCCAAGTACTCGTGCGGGGACCGAAATTTCTCCAACTCTTGATACGATGACGGAGCTAGCTGCAACGTGTATCGACCCGGTTGAGAGCCCGAATGACCAGACTCCTTGCGAGGAAGAGCAAAAAGCAGATGCAAGCAGTTCTGAACTTGATGATGAAGACCCAGAATATGACTACATGGTGAGCGCATTAGAGCAGATAGAACAGATGTCAGAAGAAGAAGACCAGATGAAAGCGTTAGAACCAATAAAACAGATGTTGGAAAGAAGAGAACAAAGAAGACAGGAGCCTAAAACCCAGGGACCACCACCACAAGTACCCAAATCGTCAGCTGAAGCCCTGTCTACCACAGAGAAGCTGCACAAAACACCGTTGACACCACCACATGATGCCGAGATGAAAGAAGCACTATTTGAGGCGACTCCAGTGTCAGACATCGAGATACGCCGGAATCCTACAAAGAACAGCCAAGTCCTCCGAGGTGAACAAGAGAAGCAAAATCACGAGCAGACAGAAGAGGACAGGGCACCGAGCCCGAAGACAAATACTCAACCAGTGGTAGCAGATGGGAGATGCCGCCCAGGCGAACTAAGAAAAAGTATTCACAAAGAACAGGATCAAGAGCGCAAAATAAAAATTACGCAGTTGTCCGAAGGAGAAGCCACACTCAGGGCACTCCCGGACGACAAAGTAATCAATGTCCTGGAGAAAGTAGTAGGCAAAAGAGGCATAATTAGTATCAGAAGGCACCAACAGGGAGTGACAATTGCCCTGAATGATACAGAAAAAACTAAATCGCTGATGACTGCTCTGGCATCCGGGCCTAAAGAATTTCAGCTACCACACCGGATCAAAATCCAAGCAGAAATCTACACTGAAACCAAGAGAGTAGTCATCAAAGGGATAGACACCAGCTTGTCAGACACAGAGGCCCTCAGCTACATCCAGGCCGAAAACCCTCGGTACAGATTCACACACGCAGAAAGGCTTAAATCCTGGAACAAAGAAGACACCAGACTGATAATAGTGACTCTACAGGGGAAAACAGTCCCAGAAAACATCACTATCCAGAATAGACCTCGAAGAGCACATGCCTTCATCCCGCCAGTGATACAATGTTCAAAGTGCCAGGGATTTTCTCACACAAGGAACACGTGCAGAAAAGAGACGGTCTGTAGATACTGTGCGGGCAGCCACGAATACAAAGACTGCCCAAAGGCCAAAAAAGACCAAGACTACAAAGCACCAAATAACAATAGAAAATGTACCAACTGCCTCGGAAAGCACGGAGCATGATACCGAGGATGTCCCGAATACCAACAAACAAGGCAAATAATTACAGTTGCCATTGGAAAGGGAGTATCGTACCAAGAGGCAAAAAACACACTGAAGGCAAGTACTCTAGGTGATAGGCGCCAAGACAGCCTAACGGAACAAGTCAGACGGCTCACGACTGAAGTGAGAGATTTGAAACAACAACTGCGAAAGGAGAGAGAAAACCGCCAGCCACACAAAAACAGAACCTCAACTGACAGATGTGAAGAAATACATGACAGCTCGGAAAGCGCGAAACATCAACAATTCATAAACGACATGAAAATAATACACCAAGACATGAAAAGAATTCAGCAACAGGTAGAAGAAGATGTAAGGAAACTGATAGAACTGAAAGATGGAAACGAACAACTACTGAAAAGAATAGAGGCAGAAAGAATGACAATTGAAGAAATTACATCAAACACAAAAGACACTAAAACGAACGACCAATCAAACGAAGAAGTCATCGAGGAAACGTGGGAAGAGCTACTCCCAACAATGATAGAAAAAGCGCTTTCCCAGATACTGGAGAAAAGGAAGACACAAGAAGCAGAAACGAGGAGGGCAAAAACTCACAAAACCTAACAAGCCAGATAGGAAAACAACAAATGTACACCATGAACACGCCACGACACCCCGAATGGACAAGAGCAAAGAGGTATCCTGACAGGCAGCTAGTGGTCCTTTTTAGGACCAGTCCTTTTCAGGACTAACAACAGGCTAGCACCGAAGATAGTAAACACCCTATATACCCCAATTATAACCAACTTTCAGGTTGAACAGGGTATTACAGCAACATAGTAGACGAAATCAACAACAACAACAACAACAACAAGGAACAAATCTGACATCGAACGAACGAACGAACTTTATTTTCGAAGGGTTAAGAATTGGGCGCGCAGGCCCGTCTAACATTCTGCCCTTTCACTCTCATTAATCTTGCATACTATATCCTTTTATTCCCACATGATACTTTAAGCATTAATTTAAAGGCATGCAACATTATAAAGTTAACATAACAGCATTCATTTACAGTATGCAATCATAATTTAAAAAATGAGTAGTTTTTTTTTTAAACAAACAAGATAGTGACATCAAAGGAGCGAGAATAAAGGCGGGGATGTCATGGATGGCGCAGGCGGAGGAGACTATTAGACAGGTGACCCCCGTTGAAAGTATATTCAAGGGAGAAGAGTGGAGTAAGTCAGATGAGAGCTGGATGAACTACCAGCAAGTCATCATCAGCCTTGGTAGAGAATGCAGAACTTGGTCCAATGGGAGAGCAGAGCTGGAAGTTGATCAGCTTATAAATGATAATGCTGGGGATGATGATGCCATTGTCTACACTGATGGGTCTGTAATCTGTGGTAATAAATCAGGGTGGGGCTTCTCTGCTAGAGTAAAGGGCAGAACCATCGCTGAACATAGCTGGGCTTACATGATAACAACCTCTAGCATAAGAATGGAGGTAGAGGCAGTTACTGCTGCCTTAAGTCTTAGACTTTATTAACAAAGGCAGTTCTTGTATAAGACTCACAATCCATGCTTCGAAAGGTCCAAAATGGTTGGCTTCGACATGAATGGAAAACCTCCATAGAAGCATCGAATCTTCAAGAACTGATATGGATCTACAGTCCTGGTCATACCGGGGTATGTGGCAATGAAAGAGCTGACTTTGTCCATGAATCCACTGTAGGGTTACGCTGATGGAGTGGGCTGTGATCAAGTTGCGGATCGGTCTTCCTATAAGGAAGATGTTTATGTTTTCATATGGAGTCTGTTAAAGGGCTTCCAGATCAGACATGGAGTCACTGAAAATCACGATGTCTGATGGCTTTAGCTTCGTAAGGTTAAAGTGTTGGTGTAGTAGCTTAATGGTTGTTGTGATAGCTTTAGCCTGAGCTTCGTAAGTTGTGCAGTTTTCAACACAAGAAGAACATAACTCAATAGAGGATAAATCTGAAGTACCCCATAAAAATGCCATATCCTGTAAAAGTGGTGGTTTTTAAAATCTAAATGCAGGAAACACCAAATAAATCAGATCAAATTTCATTCTTGGAAATCCTTGTGAGGAATGCAGCTGCAGCTGCTACACCGTGACAAAGACAAAGATATCAAAATAAGGATACAAAAGGGAAGAGGGGCTTTCATTTCAATGAATAATACAGGTATACCTCGGAGATATTGCGGGTTCGGTTCCAGACTACCGCAATAAAGCGAATATCGCATTAAACCGGGTCACACCCATTGTTTCGGCTTCCCAGTGCATATAAAAGCCTAAAATCATGTTTACACTATGTCTATTAAGTGCGAGATAGCGTTAGGTCTAAAAAGAACAATGTACTGTAAAATTAAATACTTTATTGCTAAAAAAAAATGCTAAACTTCATCATCTGAGCCTTCAGCGAATCGTAATCTTTTTGCTAGTGGAGAGCCAAAACCTATCGGAAGAAGAAGGCACGTTCTAATAAATAAACTTGAATAATTTTTTTTAAAAGCGCAATATCTGCGAAGCGCAATAAAGCGAGGTATGCCTGTATATGGAAATCAAAAGAAACAAAATTCAACCAAAAAAAAAAAAAAAATCTGAATTTTCAACTGAAACGTCAAGTCAGCCCTTTTATTTGGCTCTGACTTTCATAAATGGGTGCTTGCTTAGAAGAGATGGATTGAAATTGGTATGACAAGGTCAACAACGTGGAACTGATGACACGAACCAGACAAGTTGCCAGCGGAACAAGAGATGAGAAGAAGACGATGGAGATGGACGGGACACACACTGAGGAAATATAATGGTAGCTTTACCAGGCAAACATTATTCTGGAATTCCCTGAGTAAGAGAAGTCGGGTAGACCAAAGAACACATGGTAAAGAGAACTGGAGACAGAATTGAAAATGGTGAGGAAATAGAACGACATTGTGCTGATGGCACGTGACATGAAGATTTGGCATGTGTTTGTTGAAGGCTTGCGCGCCTTGGTTATTTAAAGCATATTGATTCGTTCGGCGGCCATTTCTTTCTCAATTGTCCTAGTGAGAAATAGATTATTTAACGATCCCTCCACAGTTTAGTATCTAACCAGCAGCCCAAACAATGTTTACGGTACTGTGTTATATAATCAACCCCAGGAAGTCTGTAATATAATCAACCCCAGGAAGTCTGTAATATAATCAACCCCAGGAAGTCTGTTGTTAGATTATATCACGTTGATGACTGGTTTTTAACTACTTTTGTTGTAAGATCCTCTGAGTTTTGTATATTTGTCGCACTTCAAATCTGTGATGCTAAAATCGCCATGTTTCACTCATCGTTGAGAGCTGAAACTTTGCATGTAGCTCCATATTTTGGTACGCTTCCATATTTAAAATGTTGATCGGCATTGACTCCGCCGACTTTGAATAATAATTAAATGTAGAAAAATGTGGGCATAACTCTAGTACAGGTTTTGAAGTAAGGGAAATAATAAACTGCAAATATAAATTATGTTTTGTATTTAACGGGGTCGTCTTTGGATGTGGTGATTAAATCTTTGTTTTATCTAAACAGTTAGGTCGGTGAGTTGGTTGCTTTAAACAGTTTTAGAAGGAGGAACATTTTTCTGAGTTTTACATTTGACGTTTAAAATTATCACAGTATATTTTATTTAGAACTGAATTGTATTCGATGGAGGTGAAGATTCCGAAAAATTAATGAGTGCGTTCGTCATATCGTCTACACATTTATTTGTCGTGTGTACGATGTGACGAATTACTGTTTAGTGATAATTAGTCATTAACGTTTATTCTGTGCAATAGAATGTACAGAAATTTTATTTTTCTGCTTGTAAATGCATTTCATTGCATTGGGAAATATATGGATATCAAAAGAAATCAGGTCCAACACACACAAAAATCAGAATCTTCAATTCAAATGTCAAGTCAGTACTATTGTATGGCTCTGAAATATGGAGAACAACAATCAAAAAGCTACATACTTTTACAAATGGATGCTTGCGTAGGATAGAAGGATGGAAGTGATATGACAAGATCACTGATGTGGAACTGATGAACAGAACTAGACAAGTGACAGTGAAACGAGAAATGAGAAGAAGACGATGAAAATGGATAGGACACACATTGAGAAAACCTGTTTAAAGCATAACTAGTCACTCCCCGTTCTGGAATCCACAGGCTAAGAGAGGTAGAGGAAGACCAAAGATCACGTGACAAAGAGAACTGGAGGCAGACGTGAAGTGGATGAAGAAGACATGGAAATACCTTAAGCTGATGGCACAGGGCGGGAAAACTTGGCATACGTTTGTTGACAGCTTATGCTGCTTTGAGAGGTGAAAGGTGAGAGGTGAAAGGTGAGAGGTGAAAGAAAGAAGAAGATTGTGTGACTGCTTTATGCATGTTTCCTACAAGAGGACCAGTTGCAGTGGTGGTTCCATGATTCATAAGTAAGACAAAGGAACATGATGATGATGAATTAGATCTTCGGTATACATGTACATTTGTTTTCATGCTCATTCTCCCCCCCCCCCCTTTTCCCCGTCATGTGTAATAATCAAAGAAGGATGGCTCATTGCACAGTTATCTGGTTCTGAATACTTGTGGCGAGAGGTTTTATTTTGGCTCTTGGATCAGTATAGTACTGACAATTACAGAAATAGGATTTCTGCAGAAAAATGGTGAAGTCCCAGTGTCTGAGAGGACTACTGGTATCACAAATTAGTTACGGCTGTGAATGATCTGATCTCGAAACAATAGTATAGAGGAGACCGACATAAAGCGCCACCTCTGCTGTGTAACCAATTGTGATATTAAACAAAGCAAGGAAACAGATTTTTACTTAACAATGATAAAATTGACAAGTCGTTCAAAATACAATTTCCTTATATTTTATTTAGTATATATACACTCACCCGTGTGTTACCGGGGCCCGAAAGGGGAGCAAAGAATAGTAACACTGCACCCTACCACGCATGTCGTAAAAGGCGACTAAGGAGGGTATGGGCATGGGGCTGTTTACCCCATCCCGTAAAAAAAAAAAAAAATTTTTGCACAGTGGGCTGATCACCTGCTTGCCAACCAATCTGATTACGGAAACAATGATAGATTGTTTGGTCTGTTTTTGTTCCACAAAGACGCCACTAGGCGTGGTGGAAACAGCGATAGATTGATCAATTTGTTGTTGCCCTAAGACGCCACTAGGCGTACTGGCCACATACTGCTTTGCCGGTTGATGGCTAAGGATGGAAGAAGAAGAAGATATATACACTATCTACTCTTGTGCTGAAAGGTGAATGTTGCAAAAAAAAATGGAATGAAATGAATTGGTAAGTTTACATATGATTTACAAATATTTATATTTATAAATATTACAACACGTTTTCCAATTATAGGAACAAAAAATTATATCAGCGGTGCTGTTAATTAAGGATATAACGTTTATCAGCTATGCTGTTATTTACGTATAATTTATCCACTATGATCTTATTATTGTCTCTTGCTACGCTAATTCACGTTTTCTTCATTGACAGTTCTATGCTCACAATGCCGACAGAAATGGTACTAATGTGTACTCATCTCTCTTAAGTCTGTTCTTCTTTGTTTGGTTCACACCACCGGCAGAGTATCGTTCCTTTAGCCCACCCAAGACTGAGGGGGACCAAAGATGTAGAGTCTGGTCAACCTCTATGCTCCTGCGGAGTTCCAGGCAGCGGGATTGACTCGAACATACGACCTCAGGTTTTTAGGACACAATTAAACCTGTAACAAAGCAAAAATAGGGGCTAATTTCTGTCCTCAAGCCCACCTATTTCTAGTGTGAGTGAAATGAGCGTGTCTCCGATGTATGCATGTGGGATGAATGACAACATGGCTCAGTATGATTTAGCAATAGCGAGACAAGACAGGTGTCTACTTGCAAAACATTCTTTCTGATAAACTAATACATGGATACATTCAATAATATAGATTCAATACATGAATACATTTTATACATGAATACATCCCATAATATAAATCAATACATGAATAAATCCAATAATATGTACACCTAGGTGTGATACAACAATGTCCTTCCCCCTATACTATATCACGCCCTCTCTGACAATAGCTGGTAACATATATCCTAACAATATTGTTATGTTCTTATGATAGGAGTATATGAGACGAGGACTGGTTGGTGATATATCAGGTTGGAGTTATAGGAGACAATAGATTGGAGTTAGATGCGACAATAGATTGAGTCCTGACAAGGACTGTTTTGGTTATATTGGAGTTAGTCTTATCTGAGACAATAGATTGAGTTATAGGAGACAATAGATTGAGTCCTAACAAGGACTGTTTTGGTTATATTTACAGTTTGGAATTATCAGAGACAATAGACTGAAGTTATAGACTGACAATAGATTGAAGTATAGGAGACAATAGGTTGAAGTATGAGTCCTATTAGTCTTCGTCTATTCAATCATAATAGGAAATACAATCATTATACTTAATTCCCCCCAAGATACAATCAGTAACCTGATAGGTAGTATAAATGACACACAACAAATACCAACGGTTATCGTAAAAATATTTACCCTCCTAAGATTTTAAACTGGCCAGGTTTTGACGCGACTTAGTGAAGTAGGTTGCAGGTCGATGCCCTCAGGTAAGTTACCATAAATCAAGGTGACAGCTTCTCCCTCTTCAGTCTGTATCTCTGGCGTCAAGTTCGGGGTTGCGTGGTTAGCATAAAATCCGCCCGATTATATAGTCAAGTAACTACTTGAGGAAAGCTTTCGGTTGGTTCCTGGCGGAGCAAGTTGATTGGTTTCCTCCGGTTTTGTACCTGGTCTCATACAGCCTAATTTTATTCAGTTTTCATCGGCCATCTTGCGTGAACAAGATGGCCGTTAATTTATTCTGTCTCAGAGACTGGTGAACGTTGATCGTTGATTGGTTGAAGCAAATCTGTATCTCGACATAGTGATTAACAAAGTAGTGGGTTACACTTCGTTTCACGACATAGCCCCCTCCTTTCCTAGCTGTGACTTGTCATAGCTGACGTGTAAACCCCTGCTGTGGTTAATCCTTTTGCGTCTGTCCTTCCAGAGTACTAGGGTGTCGACTTAAAAAATCAGCTCCTACATTGTCTCTTCCCGGAATGTAATTCACTGTAAAGGAATAAGGCGCCAGAAGCAGACTCCACCTTAACAATCTCGAATTTAGCTTTTTAGATGCAGCCAAGAATGTTAAAGGTTGGTGATCGCTTTGGACAATAAAGTGTGTCCCATACAGATAAGGTGAAAATTTGTTGATGGACCAAATTAGAGCTAAACATTCCTTCTCTATGGTCGAGTAGTTCAACTCAGCTACATTCAGCTTCCTACTGGCGTAGGCGACTGGTAAAAGTTCCTCCGGCTGGGCTTTTGATTTCTGCAAGAGAGTTGCACCTATCCCTATACTGCTAGCGTCCGTCCTTAATACAAATTCCTGTGTGGTATCGGGTAGTGTAAGGATTGGTTTGCTGGTGAGTTTTGCTTTTAGCTCTGTGTAAGCTTTTTCACAATCAGCATTCCATTTGATTTTGTCAGGCTGTCCTTTCTTCGTTAAGTTAGTTAATGGTGCACACAGAGAGTTAAAATGGGGTATGTACTTCTGATAGAACCCACATAAAGACACGAATGATCTCACATCTTTCTTCGTTTGAGGTCTGGGTGCCTTCTTTAGCTTCTCTATATTCTTTGGGTCAGGAGACATATGACCTGTAGAAATAGTGTGACCTAAGAATTCCAACTCCTTACAACCGATATAGCACTTGGTTGGACGTGCAGTCAATCCAGTTTCTCTCAGTCTGTCAAACAACATGGAGAGCGCTACTATATGCTCTTCAAATGTGTTTTGTAGCAACAAGAATGTCATCCATAAAGTTAGTGATATGGGGATTTTGTAGAGGTTCCAATAATTTCCTCATCATTCTTGAAAAGATACTTGGAGCATTTTTCAGCCCAAAGGGTAGTACATTAAACTCGTAGTGTCCGTCTGATGTACTGAATGCCAGCATTCTCCTAACTTCTGGTTTCACTGGTATTTGGTAGTATCCCTTGCTTAGATCTACCTTCGATAAATACCTAGCCTTACTCAGTGTAGAGAACAGCTGGTTGGTGTCAGGTAATGGGTCCACCTGAGATTCTGTGATCGCATTAAGCTTCCGGTAGTCAATACATGACCTGTGTTCACCACTCGGTTTTCTCAATAGCACCACACTTGAGCTATAGGGAGAGTCTGACTTCGAGATAATTTTCTCCTTCAACAGATAATCAACTTCCTCCCTTAGTGCTTGGGCTTTCGCATAGGGTATAGTGTATGTTCTCATGCATACTGGGGTAGGGTCGGTAACCTTCATGTCGTACTCTAACAGATTCGTCCGACCTGGCTTATCTGTGAGCACATCAGCATGGGTTTCCAACACTTTCTGAACCCTCTTCTTCTGCTCTGGAGTTAAATGTTCACTAATATTTACTTGAACATAATCCTCTGTAGTTGTGAGTGGATACTCCATAGAGTGAAGTGGTTCACCGTGCATTTCTGTTGCAATGGCTAGGGTCATAATATGTGCAACTTCTGATGATTCCTTGTCATAGTATTTTTTAAGAAGATTGATATGATATACCTTCTCCTTTCCTTTCTTGTCAATCTTATAATTGGTCCTGGAAAGTTTCTCCAGTATGACATAGGGTCCCTGCCATCCAATCTGCAATTTATTATTGCTGCTTGGCAACAGTAATAACACCTTTTCACCCACCTCCAGTTCCCTATCCTTTGCTTTTTTGTTGTAGTACGCAGCATGCTTCCTCCTGGCCTGTCTTAAGTTATCATTGGCCAGTTTCCAACCTGCTTTCAATCGAGATGTCAACTCGTTGACGTACTGGTATGCGGAAGTCACTGTTTCCTCTGCCTTTTCATCAGTCCATGTCCGCAGCAATGCTTCCAGTGGACCTTTTATTGGTCTTCCAAACAACAATGTAGCTGGAGCCAATCCAGTTGAGTTGTGGGGTACTTCCCTATATGCAAATAGTGCAGCGGGTAAGTATGTATCCCAAGTATCAGGTTTTTCACTCGCCAGCTTTCTAAGGATTGAAATTAGCGTACCATTGAACCGCTCTACTTGACCGTTCCCTTGGGCATGGTAGGGACTACAATGATAGTGCCTGGCTTGAAATATCCTGAATACTTCTTGTGTTAGCTTTCCCTTAAACTGAGACCCATTGTCAGTCAATATCTGATGCGGGAAACCTAATCGGGTAAATATTGTCAACAGGGCCTCTGCCACGTGCTTTGAATCTATAGCTGACATGGCCACTGCTTCTCCCCACATAGAGCAAGTATCAACCAAGGTTAAGATGTAAGCATTTCTCTTCTTGGTCCTAGTGAGGGGTCCAACAATATCTACTGCAACACGTTCAAAAGGGGTTCCCATAATAGGCATTTCTCCCAGTGTTGCTGGTGCAGTCCTATGCTTAGGAGCTACTCTTTGGCATTCTGGACAAGATCTTACATATCTTTTTATGTCCTCTGTAATTCCTGGCCAGAAGTAGTGACAGGCTATCCTTTGTCCAGTGGCCCCTATTCCCATATGTCCACTGAAGGGTATAGCATGTCCTAGCGTCATAACCTTCTCCCTGTAAGATTTTGGCACTACAAGCTGTCCATGCCCTTTAGGTCCTGTTCCAGCTTTTCTGTATAGTAGGCCATTCTTCATATACAAGTCTCCTTTCTCTGGAGGGTTATGTGCTTTAGGCAATTTGCCAAAACAAGGCTTCAGTGTGCTATCTGCTGCCTGAGCCTTTTTCATCTCTTCTGGATGAGTATTGATAGGATTCTCCTCCATTTTTTCTGGAGCTTTCCCTGGTCTGGACTGTTGCCATAACTACAGGTTTTATAGGTTCTCCAAGGAAAACATACCTACACCCCAAAATCAAAGGGTAAATAGGGTCGTCCATCACTGCTGCTTTGATTTCTCCTTCCACATAGCGAGATCTTATGTTGATTCGAGCTATGGGTAGTGTCATGGTTCTTGCTCCCTTGATCGGTCCTCTGATTTCCACTGTTTCTGTGGTTATCTGGTCAGGACTCACTAGAGAAGAGCACACAACTGAATCAAAGTCCAATCCTGTGTCATATAAACACAGTACTTGAGTGCCATTCACGGTCACTTCCTCACAGACAGGGGGATGATGGAAGTCCTTCTGACTTACTGCCAGTTCATTCCTTCCCTGATTCCCTGTTGTAAGACATGCAGCATGATGAGGAGGATTCTTCCTTCTGCAGTCCGCAGTATTGTGGTTACTCATTAGACAAGTTTTACACCACTTTCCTTCCTTCCGGTAAGGTGTCTTATCCGATCTTAGAGGGTTTTTGTCCTTTTGGTCAAATCTTTGTTTGTTCCTTGTGGTATGGTCCTTTTGTTCATATTTGGTATAGTTTTGTGATGATTTGAAGTTTTCACCCTGCTTCTTCTTATTTCCTAATAATTCTGCCTGAGCTGCTTGATATCTCTCAGCAACAGTTACAATATCTTCCAATCTCTCTGCTCCTTGTTCCATGATAAACTTCCTCATTTCTTGAGGCATGGACTCTTTCACTTGCTCCATCATTATCATTTCTTTCAGATCCTGACACTTTCCTAAACTACTCCATTTTTCCAAATAGGTTTCCAGTCTAGCAGAGAATTGGTGATAGTTTTCTCCTGGAAGAAGTTTAGCTGTTCGGAATTTCTTTCTATATGATTCTGAGTTCTTTTCATATCTCACAAGCAGTGCCTGCTTCAGGATTTCATAATCTTCCTGGTCATCTCTTGAGAGCTTCAAATACACATCGTAGGCCACACCTCTCAATCCCTGAGATAGTTTAAGACTCCATTTTTCTTTCACTAAGCCATAGGTAGTGGCTAGTCTTTCGTATCTATCCAGGTACGACTCAATGGCGTCTTCTTTCTCAACAAATGGGTCCAGATGAAAATTCATGGCCCCACTTGAGGTGCTCTGGCTGGAGCTACTCTCAGAGTGAGGTGAGCTACCACCATTATTGCCAGTATTTGCCTGAATTTCAAGCTCTTTTAATCTCAACTGATGGTCTCTCTCTGCTTGTAATTTCCTTTCCTCAGCTTCTAACCTTTTAGTTTCTCTTTCAGCTTCCAGTCTTTTGTCTTCTCTCTCAGCTTCCAGTCTTTTGTCTTCTCTCTCAGCTTCCAGTCTTTTGTCTTCTCTCTCAGCTTGCAACCTCCTTTCTTCAGCCTCAAATTTCTTTGCTTCTCTATCAGCCTCTAATTTCTTTGCTTCAGTCTCTAATTGCAACTTTCTTTCTTCCCTATCCATGTGTTTGTCCACTTCTGTTGTGACATACTGAGTGAGAGCATCACCTGTCAAATTTAATTCCTTACCCATCTGCATGATCGCAGTTCTGAACTTCACTAGATCAGCCATGGCGTTGCTTAGAGAGGGTATGTAAATTTACTATAACCAAATTATTGTAATTAAACTTAATTAATTTAAATGAACAAAAAATTTCCGTGCAACTTTGTGAGCATCAACTATTTACTGAGTACTAAATGGTACTCCTCCTAAGAAAATATTGTTTTAAAAATCCTAAAATAGAATTTTTTTTCAAAAAAAAAAATTTATTTTTTTCTTATGTTACCTATGGGTGGCACAAGATAGAGTGTAGATAGATGAATAGACTAAGTATGGCTCAAGATATACAGAAATATCCCAGGAACGAGCCCCCAGTGTGGCGAGAGGTTTTATTTTGGCTCTTGGATCAGTATAGTACTGACAATTACAGAAATAGGATTTCTGCAGAAAATGGTGAAGTCCCAGTGTCTGAGAGGACTACTGGTATCACAAATTAGTTACGGCTGTGAATGATCTGATCTCGAAACAATAGTATAGAGGAGACCGACATAAAGCGCCACCTCTGCTGTGTAACCAATTGTGATATTAAACAAAGCAAGGAAACAGATTTTTACTTAACAATGATAAAATTGACAAGTCGTTCAAAATACAATTTCCTTATATTTTATTTAGTATATATACACTATCTACTCTTGTGCTGAAAGGTGAATGTTGCAAAAAAAATGGAATGAAATGAATTGGTAAGTTTACATATGATTTACAAATATTTATATTTATAAATATTACAACACGTTTTCCAATTATAGGAACAAAAAATTATATCAGCGGTGCTGTTAATTAAGGATATAACGTTTATCAGCTATGCTGTTATTTACGTATAATTTATCCACTATGATCTTATTATTGTCTCTTGCTACGCTAATTCACGTTTTCTTCATTGACAGTTCTATGCTCACAATGCCGACAGAAATGGTACTAATGTGTACTCATCTCTCTTAAGTCTGTTCTTCTTTGTTTGGTTCACACCACCGGCAGAGTATCGTTCCTTTAGCCCACCCAAGACTGAGGGGGACCAAAGATGTAGAGTCTGGTCAACCTCTATGCTCCTGCGGAGTTCCAGGCAGCGGGATTGACTCGAACATACGACCTCAGGTTTTTAGGACACAATTAAACCTGTAACAAAGCAAAAATAGGGGCTAATTTCTGTCCTCAAGCCCACCTATTTCTAGTGTGAGTGAAATGAGCGTGTCTCCGATGTATGCATGTGGGATGAATGACAACATGGCTCAGTATGATTTAGCAATAGCGAGACAAGACAGGTGTCTACTTGCAAAACATTCTTTCTGATAAACTAATACATGGATACATTCAATAATATAGATTCAATACATGAATACATTTTATACATGAATACATCCCATAATATAAATCAATACATGAATAAATCCAATAATATGTACACCTAGGTGTGATACAACAATGTCCTTCCTCCTATACTATATCACGCCCTCTCTGACAATAGCTGGTAACATATATCCTAACAATATTGTTATGTTCTTATGATAGGAGTATATGAGACGAGGACTGGTTGGTGATATATCAGGTTGGAGTTATAGGAGACAATAGATTGGAGTTAGATGCGACAATAGATTGAGTCCTGACAAGGACTGTTTTGGTTATATTGGAGTTAGTCTTATCTGAGACAATAGATTGAGTTATAGGAGACAATAGATTGAGTCCTAACAAGGACTGTTTTGGTTATATTTACAGTTTGGAATTATCAGAGACAATAGACTGAAGTTATAGACTGACAATAGATTGAAGTATAGGAGACAATAGGTTGAAGTATGAGTCCTATTAGTCTTCGTCTATTCAATCATAATAGGAAATACAATCATTATACTTAATTCCCCCCAAGATACAATCAGTAACCTGATAGGTAGTATAAATGACACACAACAAATACCAACGGTTATCGTAAAAATATTTACCCTCCTAAGATTTTAAACTGGCCAGGTTTTGACACGACTTAGTGAAGTAGGTTGCAGGTCGATGCCCTCAGGTAAGTTACCATAAATCAAGGTGACAGCTTCTCCCTCTTCAGTCTGTATCTCTGGCGTCAAGTTCGGGGTTGCGTGGTTAGCATAAAATCCGCCCGATTATATAGTCAAGTAACTACTTGAGGAAAGCTTTCGGTTGGTTCCTGGCGGAGCAAGTTGATTGGTTTCCTCCGGTTTTGTACCTGGTCTCATACAGCCTAATTTTATTCAGTTTTCATCGGCCATCTTGCGTGAACAAGATGGCCGTTAATTTATTCTGTCTCAGAGACTGGTGAACGTTGATCGTTGATTGGTTGAAGCAAATCTATATCTCGACATAGTGATTAACAAAGTAGTGGGTTACACTTCGTTTCACGACAATACTTTAAGATTTAAGTCTCCATAATCTAATAACCATGAAAAATACCATGAAAAATATCATGGACAGCCAAAACGAGTAATGAGGATGTCATGAAAGAGGCCAGTGCACAATGGAAACTTATTTCCCATGTTAGAAAGAAGCAATCCGTTTGTTGCGGCACATTATGACAAGAAGAAAGCCATAACATATCGTAACAACAGGTAAGATTGAAGGACACAGCGATAGGGGAAGACAAAGAGAGCAAATACTGGACAGTTTGACATCGAATTATCAAATTGATAAATTGTACTGAAGACAGGAAGTTGTGGAGAGACATCATCTCCTACGCCATTAGGCATCATACTTGAAGAAGAATCTAGTAAGTGATCCAGGGCATATGAACTTTGCTTGGCTCATTTACTTTCAACAAAGTAGTTTCAACAGTCAACACATACCTAATAGACAAATGTACTGTATGCCGTAAATTTCTCTCTTTGCTTGTTGCAACGCCCTTTCTCGTCACGTTTATTGGTCTGTCCGGGAATCACGTTTCTCTTCACGCATGATCTTGTAATAAATGCCTATCAGGCTTTAGCTGCTGTTTAAATTTAATTTATCTATCATTATCATCATCATCTTCTTCTTCTTCATTATCATCATTAACTTCATCATCATTATGATCATCTTCATCACCAGCAATGACTGAAGGGGACTACCACTATATCCATTAACATCTGTGCTTTTGCATGCTAAATTCTGTCTCACGTTTATCCTTTTTGATAATTTTGTATGAATACATTTTGGTCTGAATAAAAGGCAAAATAATTACACGTTAATTACAATACAAACATTCAGAGAATTAGTATATGAACTAGCAACAACCCGCCAACATTGGCAGGTTATTAATTATAGTGTGTTGTTTCTGTTACATGTATTATAGACGGTAGTATCACTACTGTGGTCATTTCATTGCAGACGACCGTCTTTAGATATTTGTAGTGAGAATTATACAGATGTATTAAATATGAAGACATGAGTAACCCAACCTAAATGACATGCAGAGCAGTGATAATGGTCTAATGGACCGTAAATTGACTAAATAACTAACATTTCTTTTATGACAGCATGTCTCGTAATTGTTCGTGCATCTTTTAAAATCTTGCCCTGGTCGACTTACCGCCTCTGAGAAGCCATGGTCGACTTACTGCCTCTGAGAACAATGTTTGAAGTTTGACGAAACTCCTGTTCATGTACTGTTTATCAATCGTGTTGTTGGTTTCTTTCCATAATCAAACTGTTCATGCACACCTTCATTTTGTGCACTTTTTTCTATTTTCGCGAGAGTACATATAAGGGGAAACAATACAATTATTGTCTAACTTTCAACCGCAGTTGCACCCCCTTAGCTGTGGTTGAAAGTTAATGCACTCCCTCGAAAATAGAAAAAAGTGCGCAAATGACGGTGTGCAAAATGTGACTGACCGACCGACCGACCGACCAAGTACTTACGGCGGGAATTATGTATTTTGATGATGATGTTGATGATAACTGAATACAATATGTTTACAGTTTTAATATCGATAGGGAGCCGCGCTGGTGGAATGGTTACCACACTGCGCTGGCGATCGTGTGATCCAGGTTCCAGGACATTTGAAGAAGTATAGTCGACCAGGAACTGGAATAACCTGAACGGCTCCTGAGCCGACCCAGCTCTAATGGGTACGTCCGAAATTGGCGAGTATCTGCCTGAATGGCGAGAGGACACCTGTCATTGTACAGGGAAAAAAGGGATACTCACATAAAATCAGTCTCAGGTTAGACATATTAACAGGAGATTTCGCCTCGAGTAATAGCAGGCGTACGAAAAAAAAAAAATGCATTAAAATTATATGTAATATGTTCATCATCATCATCTCCTGTTTTCGCTCTTTATGGAGAATGGATCCGGTATAAAGTCCCCTTGAGGAAGCTTACATCAAAACAGAACAAAAACTTTTACAGCGGTTGGTGGTTCTGTAAAAGTTTGTTTTACATGATGCGTTTGCCAGCTCCTGGCACAGCTTTTGATAAGTCGCCTTTTATGACCCGTTTGATTGAGAGCATTATCCTATTCTTGAAAGACACCCCCCTCCAAGACTCTCACCCCCCTCCAAGACTCTCACCCCCCTCCAAGACTCTCACCCCCCACCTGAGAATTCACGGGGCTGAGCTAAATTGATGTTATTTTAAAATGCAGTATGGTAGTTTTAAAATTCCTGTTACAATCATGGATTTTTTATACAAAAAAAAAAAAAAAGGCGAGAGCACGGTAAATTATGGTGGTCATAAAAAAATGTGCAGGCTCACCTTGTCGAGCAGGTGATAGAGTGCTAACGAAGCTGTACACTGGGCGAGTGAGACCAGTTCTAGAATAAGGCACTGCAGCATCGTCAACAGCATTAACTCAAACTTCGATAAAATTAACAGGCTCCAGAGCCAAGCAATGAGAATCATAACGGAAGGCTTGAAGGCAACACCCATTGAAGAATTGGAAATACATACGTACTTCCAGCCAATAAATGATAACAATGATAGCAGGGAACAACAACAAGCCGAGAAATTCTGTAGGCTGGTAGACCACCCAATGTACCAGAGAATAAATGGACTTGGAAGGGGAAGACTGAATCGAAGCAACTTTGTAGAATGAGCACAAACAAAGATGAGAGCAGACACAGTAAATGTCATATCAATAACCAAGCTCATCTGCACTGCATACAAGCTTCCTGTTTGGAAACAATGACGGTTCCAAGAGATGATAGAAAACGTTTGTGGTATTGAGGAAAAAAACCGCTAGACTGTAATACAAAGAAGAGTCCTAACCATAAAATACATAGAGACACATTACCCGAGCCACACCTGGACTAGATGGCTTAGCAACTAATGCAACTGTGAATGGAGGTGGCGGAATTTGTCTGGGTTTAAGTAATGGTCTTAAAAACTTGTCAATGGCTACCAGGAAACTCTCATGTAACTTCAGAGGAAGAACTATAGTCCTTGAAAACTGCAGCATCGGTTCTATTAGCAGAGGAAAGCACAGAGAGACTAGTAGCATTTTTTCAGATGCGATGTCAGTATTTTTAGCTCAGAGGTGTCCAGTTAATGTAGACCTAAATGACCTAAGTGCAGTACTCCTTTAACTAAGTCAGTGATTCCATGGAGTTGTGATACATTGGATACCATCATCTTGCAGCATCCCAGTTAATGAGGAGGCTGACATATTGGCAATGGAAGGTGGAAAGCTACCTCAGCTTGAAACAATCATAATTTATGACGAAGCCGGGAGTTTTATCAAGTGAATATGCCAGATCAAGTGGAAAGCAGAGTATTGAGGTCACCAGAAAAATAATGCATATTACGAACTGAACAGAAGTGAACAAGTGGTAATCTTCAAACTCCGCACAGGTCACAACTGGGCGAGATACCATCTATTCAACAAGCTGAAGATATGAACTACTGATGAGTGTAGCTGGTAGCACGGATAAAATGATAGCTGAACATCTGCTGCAAAAGTGAAGAACAGAGAAATCACATATGGCCGCCTGTCGTGAAACATTCTAAATCCACATATATAAATTAAAAAGTAAATGTAAAGCCTAACACATAAATTCAATAAAAGGAAAGAGAAATGGTAAAAGTACAGTGCTGTCACAATGGCGTACAAAAATCCCCCTTGTTTTCTACTTCGTCTGCAAATTGTAACGTTTCACGTTGATAGTAAAGCCTACTGCATCACTACACGCTTTCTACAATAAAACGTGTACTGTATTTCTAAGAAAACCTTGAGCTAGGCAAACCGCGTAATGACCTAAATTAATACTTCCATTAATTTCATTTTATACACTACGTTAACATAAACGGAAAGACAGATGAACTTAGGATAGAGAGAGGGAGGGCTGAAAGCAGGAACGCATGCAACACGAACACGGGTCTCGCGATAGACAATTAAAGCCATCCTCCCCGCGCGAAAGGTCAGAGGCACTTACTTTTTTTTCAAATAGACCGTGATAAAAAACACTACAACTACGAGAGTTAGGTTTAAAAACCTGAAAAACGCTTATTAGGAAACATGACATTATACTGGTTTACGTTTGAAAGCCTGACAGTACAGCAGACACCCTAAACGTTTGGAAGTGAGGAGGTGGTAACAGCACGACTATCCTAGAAGAA
Source organism: Oreohelix idahoensis (assembly GCA_024509875.1). Classification (NCBI taxonomy): domain Eukaryota; kingdom Metazoa; phylum Mollusca; class Gastropoda; order Stylommatophora; family Oreohelicidae; genus Oreohelix; species Oreohelix idahoensis. Next base: position 610,151 of record JAMPIV010011354.1, on the reverse strand, counting down.
AATACATATTTTGAACGCCGCCACTTAGCTCCCTTAAAACTTATATATTTGGGTTCCTTAGGACTTGCTGACAAAGAATATGTTAAGTGTTACGCAAATAGTCTAGGAATTAACAAATTATAGCCAAAAGAAAATAGTGAGGGTGTCAGACAACACACAAAAAAAAAAAATAATCGCACAGTGGCATGTTTTGAAACCACTATTTTACGGGAAATGGGCCACCATGTAAAATCCTATTTGATTGGATAGAAGTAAATGTAAGGCTAAACACGATTAGTCGGACTACAAATACTAATTCTTTGTTGTTAGGGGAAACGGTAGTAAGGGTACTTTTTTGAAAAGCTGTGTAAACATGGCCCGATTGGTTAGACCAGCCAATATAGTCAATTAAGAGCGTCAGTTCAGTGCCACATTTTAAAATAAACTTACTAAGAAACAGTGCGTTGAGGGCCAGATCATATTTTTCTAAATAAAAGTCTGGGACAGAGGCAGATCGGAATTTGTGCCATATTCATCGCCAGTCAACGTATCTGTGTATTATTTCCATGAATTGTGGTAAGCTTGATATATTCGATATCTTTTTAATGAAAATTGAATGTAAATTGATAATTTATGTCTGTATATGTGCGTGGTTCAGTAGCAAACATGAGGCAAGGCCTAGATAGTGCTCCAACCTGAACATGACGTGTCGGAGAAAAGTAAAACTGCATGGAATTTCCAAATAGTACACTGACACCTATCTTATTGACTAGATAGAACTAATGCTGGAATTGCAGAGGCGTAGTAACCATTAGGGAGGAGTATACTGGTGTAAATTGTTCCAGATGAAGCTAGCAGTTGGCCTACCGCTCTGAACTCAGTGTTTGTTATGTATTGCGTTCAGTGTGGAAATAGATTATAAATTAGTTATGAAGTAGGAGGTACCACCTTCTTGTTTCAGGGACTGTGGTCCTAGTTATTGAAGCAGCACCTGGTCTGAGTTTTGCTGAAATCCAGAGGCTGACAGCATACTCCTTGGTCCAGATAGCGGCCAGTGAGGTGTCTCCAGAACACAGGAAGCAATCGAGCAGAGGAGTCTTTTCCTGCCGCCATCACGAAAGATAAGCTTCTGTGGCCAGAGTAGCTCAACATTATGTGCCCCCTCAAAAATTGACATTTTGTTAAACACAGAGGGACAATTAATTGGTTCAAATGACAGGAACTGTGAACTTTTCCCAATACTATTTCCCCGATAATCAAACACTTGAAGTCATGATGAAAAACAACAACCAAGCTTGAACAAAACCAGTATTACCTCATATTACTACTGCACAAATTACACACATAGAATAATAATAATAAACTATGTTAATACAAAGTTCATATATATAAACTGTGTACATAATACTTGTAATTACATTTGATTGTGATTCCTGGTTCACTGTGTAGTTGAATCAGGATACCCATTATTGAAAGAATTAATACATATATTTTAAAACTTAAACACTTGACTCATTTAAGATAGTCTTATAGAGTGTTATATGTGTGTGAGTGTCACAGTGTTGTAAGTGTTGTGGAATAAATTAAATTGTTTATCTGTCTGTTGTTGTTGTGACTTACACATCATCATTTTCATAACCCTAGACATTTAACGTAGTCATCACAATATTCCAGAATAATTCTGACTGAGGTATAAATGTGGTAGCAAGTAAGGTCATCTGTAATACACCACACTTATTAGATACAGATACCTTCACAGCTGATCTCAGTCAGTACACTAAGTCCCCTATAAATATTTATAACATCCCACTTTACCACACCGCCACAGGTACCACACCTGGAAAAACTCTACGGAGATACCAACAACATCAGACTGACCAGCGCTTTCGTTAAATTATTCAAGCAGACGTCTGGAAGTGTACGAAGAAATAGAAGGATATTCATGTGTTCCAAAAAACAAAAAAAAATTCAGAGTGTTAACGCTGATTCAATTAACGAGTTAATCAAGCTAGAAAACAAGAGAGAAGCGAGAAGCTAATGTACTGAGACTGATAGAAGATTGATGTTCATGTGTTTGCTCAAGTATGAAGCATGAACAATTCAAGGATTGTATTTCCTCTGTCTTTTTGCATCTCTTTTTTTTTCTTCCCCTATTTTCAGAGACCTTGTCTCCTTTGATTTTTCTCTCAAACTCTTTGCGTGTTTCTTTATCTCTTCCACATTCTATTTTTTTCTATTTGGGCTAAATTTCTTGTTTATTTTTGTATTATCATTTTTCTCGTAGCTTTCTGTGTGTATGTGTGTGTTTACATGACTGTGAGCTTGCCTGCCTGTTTGTCTTCTATATTCGAGGTATTTCTCTTTCGCTCAGATTTCGTATTTATTTTTGTCTTGCGTTCTTTCTAATTCTTACTATCTGCCTGTCTGTCAGTTTGTCTCTCTAGTTTCCATCTTTCTGTCTGTCAATCTATGATTCAGTCAATCGATCTGCGTACCAGTCTGTCCCTCTCTGTCTGTCTGTGCGTCTCTTTCTCTCTGCCTTTCTGTCGGTCAGTTGGTCGGTCGATCTACGTACTTGCCTGTCTGCCCCTCGGTCTATATATCTGCATCTTTCTCTCTACCTGTCTATCTTCCTGTTTGTCGGTCAGTTGGTCGGTCGATCCGCGTACCTGTCTGTCTGTCTGTATGTCGCCTTCTCTCTGCCTGTCTATCTATCGGTCAATCGGTCGGTCGATCTGTGCACTGTCTACCCCTGTCTGTCTGTCTGCTTCCTTCTCTCTGCCTGTATAAATCTATCGGTCAGTCGGTAGGTCGATCTGCGTACCTGTCTGTCCGCCCCTCTCTGTCTGTCTGCCTGTCTGCTTCCTTCTCTCTGCCTGTATAAATCTATCGGTCAGTCGGTCGGTCGATCTGCATACTTGTTTATCTGCCTCTCGCTATCTGTCTACCTCCTTCTCTCTGCCTGTGTATCTATCGGTCAGTCAGTCGGTCGATCTGAGTATCTGTCTGTCTGTCCCTCTCTGCTGCTCTGTCTGTATGTCTGTCTATCTATCTATCTGTCTGCTGGCGTGCTTGTCTGTCTTTAGCTCTTAGTGTTGGTCTCAGTAAATGTGAAGCAAAAATAAAAGGCACACAATTCACTCACTGTACAAACTGTCGTGAAATATTCTAATCCACATATATAAATTATTAGGTAAATATAAAGCCTAACAAATAAAATTAATAAAGAGAAGAGCAATGGGAAAATAACAGTGCTGTCACAAAGAATGTACTCGAAATCCCCCTTGTTTTCTGCTTCGTCTGCAAATTGTAACGCTTTCACGTTGATATAAAAGCTTACTGTATTATTACCCGCCTTCTTCAATGAAACGTGTGCTGCATTTCTAAGAAAAACATTGAGACGTACTGCGTAATGACCTAAATTAATCCTAACATTAATTATACTGCGTTACCAAAACGAACGAACAGATGGACAAAAGGATAAAGAGAGAGGGGAGGGCTGAAAATCAGGAACGCATGCAACACGCGTCGCGCGATACACAAATGCTGCCATCACGCGTGTAAGTCTACATGCACTAATTTTTTTTCAGACGGACAGTGATAAAATACACTACTCTTTCCCAGAGTTAGGTTTATAAATCATAAAAAACTCTTATTAGAAAAGATAACATTAGATGGGTTTACGGTTGAAAACATAACAGTACCCAGACAGCACATCTTCGAAACAGGAGGTAGAAGAAATTGCATATTTTGAACGCAGCCACGTAGCTCCTTTAAATTAGTATTTTTGGGTTCCTTAGGGCTTGCTGACAAATAATATGTAAAACGTTACGCAAATAGTCCAGGAATTAATAAATTATACCCAAAATAAAATAGTGAGGATGCCTGACAGCATGGAATCATTTCTGCTCATAAAATTTTTTTTATAACGTGTTTGAAAAAACCTTACGTTACATAAATAGCCTACCATGTAAACTCCCCATTGATTGGAGCGCAACAAATGAAAGCCTAACCACGATTGGTCGGACTATAAATACTATCTTGGTTGTTAGGGGAGACGGGGAAAGGTAACATTTTTTCAAACACTTGTCGAAACGGGCCTCATTGGTCAGACTCGCTGATATACACACTTGGGAGCGTTAGTTCGAAACCACTTGTTTAAAGAAGATTGATAAAGCATCAGTGCGTTGAAGCCAGCTTATATTTGGCTCAATAAAAGCCTGGAAGATAAGCAGATGGGAATTTGTGCCAGTTTGTGCCAGAATTCATTGCTAATCAACGTATCTGTGTTTATTCGTATGAATTGTGGTAAGCTTGAACCATTCAATATCTTTTAATGAAAATTGAATGTGAATTGTTGATTTATGCCTGTATATATATGTGTAGTTCAGTGGCCAACGTGAGGTAAAGCCTGTATGCTCCAGCCTGAACAGAGGGTGTCGGAGAGAAGTAAAACGGCATGGAATGGCCAAACAGTACACTGACACCTGGATGATTGAATAGAAAGAAATAATGCTGGAATTGCAGAGGCGTAGTAACCATTAAGAAGGGTAATACTGGAATAAAGTATTTCAAATGAAGCTGACAGTTGGCCTAATGCTCTGAACTCAATGTTTGTGCTGTGTTGTGATCAGTGTAACAAGAGAGTTTAAGTTAGTTATGAAGTAGAAGGTACATCCTTCTTGATTTCAGGGACAGTGGTCTTGATGGTACTGAGCAGCACCTGGTCAGAGCTTTGCTGAATCCAGTGTCGGACAGCATACTCCTTGGTCCTTTTAGCTATCAGTGAGGTGTCTCCAGAGCCCAGAGGAGAATTCGAGCAGAGGAGTCCTTTCCTGCCGCCATCACGCCAGATAAGCTAACTTGGCCAGCTGAGCTCAACATTATATCCCCTCATCTTGAAATGACTTAGTAAAAATAATATTAAGAGGGGAAATTAATTGTCTTAATATCAGGAACTGAGAACATCTCCAATACTAATTTCCTTAAGACAAACTATTGAAGTCATGATGACAACTACCAACAGAGCTTGAACAAAACCAAACCAGTTTACCTCATACTACTATTACAAACTGACACACATAGGATATTTGTAATAATAGCAACCTGTCACTCCACGATTCACTCTTGGCATAGATTCTAAATAGAAGAATGGTGCTTGTATTTTAGGGAGTCTCACAGGAATTTTAGAAAGGCGGGCATAACAAATGAGTCATCTAAATTTGTTATAATCTCTGTATTCTCCCCCCACTTCTTGTGAGAAATATCAGGTTTGACTCGTGTTTAATGAGCCCGCAGCTGAAAGTGATTTTAAAAAGTATTAATTTTTATAGCTCTGTATCTATATGCATTTTTTAAATGAGTCATACAAGTGCAGACAACACATTCACTCAAAATGATAACTCAACCCTAGATTTATATTTACATCAATAATAAAAAAGATTTGTTGCGGATCATTTTATCAACAGTGTTAAAAGAATGAAAATGTATTTTGTCAAAATAACAGTTACATTTATCTTCATATGAAGATCTTAAAATGAAGGTGGATACAAATAATGAAAGTGACCGTAGGCTAAGCTAGTATTAAGTACTTAGCATCCAATATGGAGACAGTTGAAATCTGGTTCCGTCACTGCTGGTTCCCAGTGAAGTTTTGACTGTTCCTTCCATTCAGGAGTCGAGTTGTTTTAGCAGCAGCACGTCCCTTGCACAGTCGTGGTAACTGCACAGATTACCTTTTCAAGTGTCCTAAGGACCCGTCTGTTGTAAGTGTATAGCTTTGACTTATGGCAACTGGTACCAAAAACTGAGGAGAAACAAATACCTCTCTAAGTAAACATCAGGTGACCTCTGCTTCTGTCCATCATTTCATCTTCCTCAGGACACCCCTGAGCATTAAATCTCAACCCATCGAGTCGGATGAAAAAGTTGAATGAGAGCGGAAGACGACAAATGTATCGTTTACACACACATATATATATATTTATATATGTGTGTGTGTCTGAATTAAACACATAAACATATAACATGATGTTATCATGTTATCATCATTCACTACCTTCTCCCTATGAAGCCTGAGGCTACCTGTGCTATTGGTTCCTGGGGAGAAAACCCGTACGGAACAGTCACCAGCTCTTGCAGTGTTGGTTACGTAGCAAATTATTTTGTGTGATGAGGTTGCCAGCCCCATTTGCAACTGTACAACAACAATTTATACATGTCAAATGCAAATGTAAAATAACAAAATGTACATGTTATAACTTACTTCAATACTGGGTAAATTATCATATATTTGATGTACAATAAGGCCGTAATATGTCGGGCAACTGTTTTAAGATGCTGTCGTCCCTCAGGTGAGTTAGGTTCCTAACTGGGTACACTTGAGGAAGGTTCCTAGGACTTGTGGTGCTAAGTAGTATACTGGAAGTTTTACAACTTATTTAAATTTTAAAATCTTATCCTAGTCTTTCTGGCCTGTCCTTTAATGGAATCCTTAAAAGTACTCTTTATACTAGCTGTCTGTGATCTCCTGACAGAGGTAAGGAAATGCATTGGGAAAATCTTAAACCGTGCTAAGTTTTAAGGTTAGATTATTGAGCACGCAAAAATGGCATCTTGTGGGGTTCTGTTGGGGGAGATCCAATCATAATTTTAGTTTAGTTTGTTTCAGATCTTTAATCAACACTCAAGGTAAGGAGTCTTATTTTTAATAATTTTCACCTCCACCCCCTAATCAGAACATTATTACCTGACCATTTAAGGTATTGCCCGTCTACGTGTCATTTTATTTAAATCATTATATCACCGACCTGTCCTTAATTGTTACCGGTACTTCGGATAAATCTATGTCAAGGCTGTTGTGGTAAAGTGGGATGTTATAAATATTTATAGGGGACTTAGTGTACTGACTGAGATCAGCTGTGAAGGTATCTATATCTAATAAGAGTAGTGTATTATAGATAACCTTACTTGCTGCCACATATGTATACCTCAGTCAGAATTATTCTGGAATATTGTGATGACTACGTTATATGTCTAGGGTATGTATATGATGAAGTGTAAGTCACAACAACAACAGACAGATAAACAATTTAATTTATTCCACCACACTTGACAACACTGTGACACTCACATACATATAACACTCTATGAGAAGATCTTAAATGAGTCACTGATAACTTTTCAAATATCAATATGTATTCAGTGCTGTCATTAATGTATATGTGTCCTGATTCAAATACAAAGTGAACCAGGAATCACAATCAATTTTAATTACAAGTTATATGTACAGAATTTATCAATATGAATCTTGTAGTGACATATATTATTAATAGTATCCTATGTGTGTCAGATGTGTAGTGGTAATATGAGGTAATACTGGTTTTGTTTTGTTTTTTCAAGCTCTGTTGGTATTTGTCATCATGACTTCAATAGTTTGTTTCTGTTGGAACTAGTATTAGAGATGTTCTCAGTTCCTGGCATTAAAACAATTAAATTCCCCTCTCAATTTTATTTTACAATGTCATTTTAAGATGGGGGTACATAATGTTCAGCTCAGCTGGCCACATCAGCTTATCTTTCGTGATGGCGGCAGGAACAGACTCCTCTGCTCGATTTCTCCCCTGTGCTCTGGAGACACCTCACTGTTAGCTATATGGACCCAGTAGTATGCTGTCCGCCTCTGGATTCAGCAAAGCTCTGACCAGGTGCTGCTCAATAACTTTAAGACCACGGTCCCTGAAACAAGAAGGTTGTACCTCCTACTTCAGAGCTAATTTATACTCTAGTTCTACACTGAGCACAATACATAACAAACCTGAGTTCAGAGCGTTAGGCCAACTGTCAGCTTCATCTGAATTACTTTACACCAGTATATTCCTCCTTAATTGTCACTACGCCTCTGCAATTCCAGCATTATTTCTTTCTAGTCAATAATCTAGGTGTCAGTGTACTGCTTGGCAATTCCATGTAGTTTTACTTTCCTCCGACACCTTCTGTTCAGGCTGGAGCACTATAGGCTTTACCTCATGTTCGCTACTGAACCACACATATATATACAGACATAAGTATCAATTTACATTCAATTTTCATTTAAAAAGATGTCAAATATTTCAAACCTACCACAATTCATGGAAATAATACACAGTGACGTTGAATGGCAATGAATATAGCACAACTCCGATCTGCCGATGTCCCAGGCTTTTATTTGGAAAAAATATATCCTGGTGCTCAACGCACTGTTTCTTAGTAGGTTTTATTACAAGATGTGGCCCTGAACAGACGCTCTGAATTGAGTATATTCGCAGCTCTACCCAATCAGGCCATGTCTACACATCTTTTCAAAAAAGTACCCCTTCTCACGTTTCCCCTGACAACACAAGATAGTATTTATAGTCCGACTAATCGTGTTTAGCCTAACATTTGTTGCGCTCCAATCAAATAGGAGTTAACATGGAGACTCATTTCCCGTACAATGGTGGCCTAAAATTCTGCCACTGGGCGATTCTGATTTTGGTGTTGTCTGACACCCTCACTATTTTATTTTGGCTATAATTTGGTAATTCCTAGACTATTTGCGTAACGTTTAACATATTATTTGTCAGCAAGTCCTAAGGAACCCAAATATATATATTTAATAGAGCTAATATGCATTTTCTTCTAGGATAGTCGTGTTGTTACCACTTCCTCACTTCCAAACTTTAGGGTGTCTGGGTACTGTCATGTTTTCAAACGTAACCCAGTATAATGTCATATTTCCCAATAAGAATTTTTCATGTTTTTAAAACCTAACTCTCGTATGGGTAGTGTTTTTATCACTGTCGATTTGAAAAAAAGCTAGTGCTTGTGGCCTTACACGCGTGATGGTAGTAATTGTGTATCGCGCGACTCGTGTTAGTATTGCCTGTGCCTGCTTTCTGCTCCTCCCTTCTTTCTATCATTTTGTCCATCTGTCTTTTGTTTTTGGTAACATAGTGTAGAAAAAGACATGAATGGAATTTTAATTCTAGGTCAACTTGCGTATTTCAAGGTTTTTCTTAGAAATGGAGTACACTTTTTAGTGTGATTGGGAAACGCGTGTATACTGCAGAAGGCTTTACTATCAACGTGAAACGTTACAATTTGCAGACGCAGGAGAACACAAGGGGGATTTCGAGTACAGTCATTGTGACAGCACTGTTCTTTACCATTCTTCTTTCCTTTTATTGAATTTATGTGTTAGGCTTTACATTTACGTTTTAATTTGTATATGTGGATTAGAATTTCACGACAAATCCTCCCCTCTTAAAACAGACGTTATACGTCAGTCTATAATTCTACATACACATAGAGAAATTTATGTCTATGCCTGGTGATTTCTTTGATTTTCATCGCACGGATGGCGGCTTAAAAAAATCTGCATCAACGTTTCTCTAATTTTATTTTGCTCATGGATTAATGCAGGTGGGTCAAGTCAAAGTAAGCACTACTGACGAAGGTTGCTTCAGACCTCTGCAATCCAAGAATCCATTTCAGATATGTTACTGTACAGCTGCAAGTGTTACGGCTTGTCTTACTACTGCTTAGCAATCAATATTCACCATTTTCTCTTCGCTGAGTCTGCTCAACGACATGTCCCGAGAATATTAGATGTTCCTCAATTTGTACGTTATGAGGAGTTGATCTATATGGTGCTATCTGAGTTGTGGAGGGGATCCAATAATTTCCGGATCAGCCTTAATAAACACTCGGACTATCCTCAATTAAAAAGGTAACAATGGAGACACTCTGCTCCTCCGAAATGTTCACAGCCAACAATTTGTCTGATCTCAGGCGGGATTGAATGCGGAAACACCCTTCTAATAATATATTTATAATGTTCTATAATGTGCCGCTCAAATGGAGGCTATATTCACCAACTATAGTTTCGCCTACCGACAATCTGGAGAATTAAGATAATATGTGGGGAAATGAGTTTCTGCATCAGAAATCAATTCGCCCTTAGCATTGCTATACGATGTGTGGGTTATCTCCATCCAGGGTCCGATCAATAATTTCCCTTGGACGGTGTGGGGTCGGGTGACTACCAATGTCACCAGTGCCCTTTTAATGCTAAGTTAATAGCCATAGTGTGAAGCGCTGTGAGCATTTCCCGAATTGCTCACTCGTCCACTGCCCACTGTTCTTATGTTAACAATTTGTTTCGGTTTTAACTTAGGCGGATCATCTTCAATGTCAATGTCAGCCAGCTCCCTAAATGCGGCTTCAAACTGTCCCTGGGTTGACTGGTCTGAATTTCTATTTTCTCTGGATGCCTTTCTCAGAGTTGCGAATCTAAATATTTTTGGTGAACACTGTTGGGGGAAAGGTGGATACCTATCCTCTATGTCAACCTTATTATTGTTATTTTCATTGTTAATGTTAGGCCCATATGTTTCAGAATGCTTGGCTGGCATCTGATTATGATTTTCCCAACTTGGGGACTGTACCTTGCTACATTTTTCACAGGCCCCCACAAATTGTGCAATATCAGCAGCTACTTGGGGCCAGTAGAATTTTTCTGATGTCCTTTGACGGGTAGTCCCATTTCTCTGGTGTCCACCGTCTGGTACAACATGTGATTTTGCCATCGCTTCTTCTCTGTAGGGAGTTGGGAGTACCAACTGTCCATATCCTTTGGGTCCGGCTCCCGCCTTCCTGTGGAGTAGTCCATCCCTCAAGTAAAATTGTCCTTTCTTAGGGTGTGCATGGCTGTTTAGTAATTTGTCAAAGCAAGGTTTTAATGATTTGTCCTTTGCCTGGGCCTTTCTCATCTGTTTATCAGAAAAGGTTAATAGTGGTTCCTCCTCCTTTCTACTAGGGGTCGACCTGACCTGAAGCGTGGCCATTACCACAGGTTTTACAGGGCTTCCTAGAAAAACATATTTACTTCCTAACACCAGCGGGTAATTAGGATCGTCACACACGGCTGCTCTAATCACTCCTTCCACGTACCTTGTCTCTACATTGATCTCGGCTACGGGAAGTGTCATGGTGGATATTCCCTTTACGGCCCCTTGTATCTCCACTTTCTCTGTGGTATACTGTTCAGGGTGCACTAGGGTTGCACTCACAACTGAGTCGTATTCTAAACCTGAATCGTAAAGGCACCTAACCTTGGCCCCATTACATGTCACTTCTTCACAGATGGGGGGACGTTGAAGATTTATATGATTCTCTGTCAGTTTCTTCTTCCCCTTGTCCACTGTTATCATGCATGCCGCGTGATATGGAGGAACCTTCCTACCACATTCACTAGTATTGTGATTATGCATCCTGCATATTTGACAATATTTTCCTTCCTGTCTGAAGGGTTTCCTGTTATCATATTTCCTTTCATTGAATTGTGGGGTTTTATTTTTATAGTCATTTCGTGGCCTATCAAACTGGTGCTTACCTTGGTTTTGATCTCTATGATCAAATTCATTAAAGTTTTGTGGTGCCTGATAATTGTCTACCTGCCTCTTCTTATTACCTGTTACTTCTGCTTGAGCTGCTTGATACCTTTCAGCAACATTTAGCAACTCACCCAGCCTCTCTGCACCTTGTTCCATGAGAAACTTTCTCAGGTCTGGAGCCATGGACTCTCTTAATTGCTCTATAAGGACCATTTCCTTAAGATCTTGGGTTTTCCCCAGAGAAGTCCATTTCTCCAAGTATGTCTCTATTCGTGCAGAGAACTGGTGGTAGGTTTCACCTAACAGTAGTTTAGCATTCCTAAATTTTTTCCTATAAAATTCTGCGTTCTTTTCATATCTTAACAAAAGAGCCTGCTTTAGCATGTCATAATTTTCCTGATCACCTCTGCTCATTTTAGCAAAAACTTCATAAGCTGCCCCACGAAGTCCTTGAGATAACTTTAAGCTCCACCTTTCTCTCTCTAACCCATATGTGGTAGCTAATAGTTCATACCTATTTAGATAGCTCTCTATATCATCGTCTTTCTCAACAAAATGATCTAAATGAAAATTCATAGCTGAGGTTGAGGCTCCCTGGCTAGCAGTGGCATCAGAGGCAAAGGGACTGGCACCATTTTCAGGAGCATGGCCTTGAAACTCAAACTCCCTTAGTCGTAACTCGTGCTCCCTTTGTAATCTTTTATCTTCTGCTTCCCTTTCTGCAGCTAATCGCTTGTCTTCCCTTTCTGCAGCCTGTCTTCTTTCCTCGGCTTCCCTTTCTGCAGCTAATCTTTTGTCTTCTCTTTCTGCTTCCAATGCTTTAGCCTCTTTGTCAGCCTCAATCTGCAACCTCTTAGCCTCAGCCTCAATCTGCAACCTCTTAATTTCCTTTTCAGCCTCTAACTTTCTTTCGGCCTCTTTTTCTAATCTTCTTTCTTCTCGTTCAATATATTTGTCACATTCAGCCGTGACATAAGTAATCATAATTTGCCCGTCCATTCCTAACTCTTTCGCAGTCTGTACAGCAATAGATCGAAATTTTGCCAGGTCGGCCATTGTCTAACAGATAAATGTCTAAAATATTTACTAAACAATTTTATCTATGACTAATTAACTCAGGACAACACAGGCACTGTGAGCTCAACCTTATTTATTTTCACCCAAGGATACCTTTTAATTCTTATATTCCCTGAAGTGAATTACCCCCAATATTTTTAATAGGGAAAGATTCAAAATCCCAAGAGCGAGACCCCAATATATGTGGTAAAGTGGGATGTTATAAATATTTATAGGGGACTTAGTGTACTGACTGAGATCAGCTGTGAAGGTATCTATATCTAATAACAGTAGTGTATTATAGATAACCTTACTTGCTGCCACATATGTATACCTCAGTCAGAATTATTCTGGAATATTGTGATGACTACGTTATATGTCTAGGGTATGTATATGATGAAGTGTAAGTCACAACAACAACAGACAGATAAACAATTTAATTTATTCCACCACACTTGACAACACTGTGACACTCACATACATATAACACTCTATGAGAAGATCTTAAATGAGTCACTGATAACTTTTCAAATATCAATATGTATTCAGTGCTGTCATTAATGTATATGTGTCTGTTACGGTATATGATATTAACGCCGTCTGCTAAAGGTTATCAGACGTGCAATTGTAAAGGTTAAGGCATTTAATATATTGCGATAGATGTTTCAATTATTGAACGCTCCATACACGATCGATTATGACGTGTATAGCGTTGTTTGGGTCACAGTCGGTAACTAAGAAACGCTACCCTTTGTTACTTGACCGCCAAGCTGAATAGCTGCGTTTTTCTAACCTTCCAATTCAATGGCATGATATAGCCATATATATGCATTTTTTTGATGGACCAGGGTCAGTCCTAGAACTCTATATGAGAGGAAAATTTATGGAGGTTAGTAATTAACTAGAATCCTCAGAAGGATGAGAATAATCGTCAAATTCATATGAAATATTCAGACTCGCAGTCTCACTGTCGGCAGGTAGCCATGTCTATCTGCTCGTGCATATAGCTGTGATGTTCTGACGACAATACTGCATTGTATCCTTAAACGGACATTGACACATAACCAGCAGTCTACGTTATTGATTAATTTATGCATGACTTATATGGACTTATGCTCTACTCCTATTTGAAATGATCATCCTGTGTGTACAACTGTGAATTAAATGTATGGACTCAATGAAATGACTTATCAAATCAATCGTATTCCAAGGTTCAAGTATTGTTCGGAATCTTCCACCCCCGCATTCGCTTAATCTTCCATCGAAGGCACGATGCACTATCACTGAATGAAAAAAACTAACATATCAAAGAAAAAAACAATGGCCAGAAATTTATAATTGTTTTATTCATATCACATGGAACATTGTTCAGAGCAAACCACCTTGCAACAGTGGTGCCCGGTATGTGGGGACGAAAACAACCAAAAACCAAAAATTTTTTCATGACTTTCGAATGAATTATTTACTTTCGATAAACAATCACGTGATTTCATAAATATGACGTGGCACGCGTAACTACGAAGGTCAACCTGACGTCACAACATCGTGCGTACATGCTAACGCTCAAGGGACAAAGTCAGCGCATTCCAGTTTTGATGAAAAATACAAGATCACAATAGACCAAACGATGGAAAAGTCGTTATCTGCCAACGAGGAGCAAGCAGTTCTAGACACTGGTCTAGTCCGTTGGTGAAGATCGCATCGGGCGACGCGTTAAAAGATAAGTCTAAATTTGTGACTGTTGTCATTGAGATAACACAGTACTAAGTCCATTTCGTCTGTACAGGCATGTCTATTCTATTTTTCATGTATCTATGTTATATCTGTTTTCACCATTTGTGTTGTTCCTGCTTCGTGGGATGGTTGGGAGGAGAATAGAAACCAATTTTCATGGCTCCCTGGATGTCCAAATTGGTTTTAATCGCACTATAGGGCCGTCAGTTAATGGCACTTAACGAAGGATCCATCGACGACTTTCCGATGATTTCATCCGTTCGTATCTGCTATTAATTAACCTTGCATGTTAGATGTCTAGTCTAGTAATAACCAGTGTATTATAGTGTATTCAGTTCCAATTTTTATTCATTTCTGTAATTTGTTCGTAACTATTGCGTATTTTCTCCATCTTGCTATAATTTATTTGAATTGTTAATATATGTCCGTTCATGAGTCCTATGACGTCATTACTTTTTGCAGTCAATTTTTTTTTCTTGTGTTCTGTCATAGATTGAGTTCAATCTCGCCTCAGGTCAATCCGTGACCTTCCTTCTTGCTTACGGTACTTCCGCTTGTTCTACTTAGTTTGTAAATTCATTTTTAATTGTGAAAATGTCTTGTTTGCGTCTTAACATTGTTTGTACCCTTTAGTTGCATCATTGTTTTGTTTGTCCTCATGATATATATTAAATACTACATTAATAATATGATATTATATGCAATAATACACTTGTAATTTAATTTAATTAATTTTTTCTGATATTTAAGGTTAATATGGGACATTGCATAATTATGCAGTGATAGTCCAAGAAAGTAGCACTACAATTTATAAGAGATGCCTAGGGCATAATAATATAATATATATATTGACCAAATAAAATAATCTTATAGTCTACCTTTGAGGTAATAGACCCATTGTATATTATTTAATATACTTTTCTGGTACTAAGAGAGTGACTTAGTACATTCAACAATATAATTACTAGGAATCATACCCAACATTATTGGATATTAAGATTAATTGTGTGAAGTAATTACATAATAGTTAACAGATATCATAACTATTTATGATATAGTATTATTTAGATACAATATTGTTACAAAATATTGTCTATTAGTTGAACTTAGACATTAAGTTCAGTACTATTGTGATTATTTATATTGAATATTTCTAAGTTGAGTAAGTATAATAATTACTCTGAAGCTACTATTGACTATTTTAATCAGTAATTATCAATAATTACTTACAGATAAAAGTCAAAATGCTTACTATAGACCATTTCGTTAAAATTGGTAGGGAATATGGTTATAAATCTCAAGAACTTCGTCAGTTTGCTGAGGCAGAACTGGAAAAAACATGAAAGAAAAGAAGCAGAGAAAAAAGCTGCATTAAAGAAAGAGGAAGAGGAACAAAAGGCTGCATTAAAGAAAGAGGAAGAGGAACAAAAGGCTGCATTAAAGAAAGAGGAAGCAGAACGTGAGATGAAGCAAATTGACAAGGAAAATAGATTGAGAGAGATTGCTCAACGTGAAAGAGAAGAGCAAAGAGCAATCGCCAGACAGGAAGAAGAGAATAAATTGAAACGAGAGGAAATTATTTTACAACAAGAAATGGAATTGGCGCGTATCAAATTGGAGACAGCAAAATTACAAGCACAAAGTGCTGATGCAAACCAGAATAATAACGCACAAAATGGATCGTCATCCAGCCAAACTAAACATTTCTACAACTTTAAATTACCCACTCTCAACTTAAACGTGGACGACCTTTCATCGTTCCTGTCACGTTTTGAACAGACTTGCAAAACAAATCATTTGCCTGAAGAGTCATGGGTACTCAAGTTAAATGAATTCTTGGTTGGAGAACCATTGACGGCTTCTCAAAATGCTGACCCATCAATAGCAAATAACTACGGTGCTATTAAGTCCTTGCTTTTACGAAGGTTTCACCTGGACGAGGAACACTGTAGGTTGAAATTTAAGGGAATTTTACCTGAATCTCCAAAAGATTTTGCAGGATTCATTGCGAACATACGCAATACATTTAATAGATGGGTTGAACTGGCAGAAGTCAACAAATCATACGACAAATTAGTTGATTTACTACTACGGGATAAGGTATTATCTTCGGTTAGCCAGCCATTTTTTGCATATCTGCAGGAGCGTAAACCAGGTACTATGGACGAGTTAGAAAAAATTTCTTTAAACTACTGTTCGGCACATCCGAATGCAACCATTTCTAACTCCTCATTAAGAGAACCTCTACCTGTGGCGTCTAATATGGCCTACAATCATAATAACAAACAAAGACATCACAGTGTAGACAGAAGCAGGTTCCAAAGAAATCACAATGTTAACTTTCAGAAGGGACATAATAATGATTTCAACAATAAAAATGAGTTCAACAGAGGTAGATCACGAGATAGAAATTATTCACCTCAAACAAACTACCACAATGGTCAACATAACACTAATTATAATCGATCACATACTCCCAATAATAATAGTAACTGGAATGGTAATAATCATGGCTCGAGACATCGAGATAATAGTTACTATAGAGGACGACGAGATATTCTAACAATTATACTCGGAATCGATCTCATTCTCGGGGATCATCTCATTACAACCATAATACAGGGGCGGCAGTTACAAATAATACTACCCCTATAGCTCAGGTCCCACTTGACAATAATACAACACAGTCTTCTGCTGCATGTTTTGCTATTAATTATAATGTGGCAAATAGTTGCCAACAATGCAATCTTATTTTTCAGAAGGCGAAAGAAACAGTGCTTAACTGCGGACATATTACACCAGAGGTAGGTCTTGCAGTCAACGATGGAACAGGCCTACTAATTTTTAACAGGGGATTAGTTAATGGATCCGTCGTCTCAGTGCTGAGGGATTCAGGATCCACAACGATTGGTGTACGACAGTCGCTGGTACATCCTAGCTGTGCAACGGGGGAATATGTCCGTTGCATGACTTTTGGGGGAACTATTGAGTTTTACCCCACAGCTATTATTCATGTTAACACACCTTTTTTCACAGGGAACGTAAAAGTATGTATGCTAAAAAAGCCTATAGCTGATCTGATGGTTGGTCGTATACACGGCAGTAAAGATTGTACTCCAGATGAGATTATAGAATGGGAGAAACATAACCTATGCACTGGAAACGCCGTGACGACTAGAGCGCAGACTCAACTCATGGAGAAAGTTGATGATAATAAAATGGATGCAGACAACCAAGACGAATTTGTAGTCAATTCACCTATTGACAGGGAAACATTTGCAACCAAACAAAAAGAGGATAAATCTTTAAAAAAATTTTTTAAGCTGGTTGATAAAGTTGACAATCTATCCTCAGGTAATAATAACAAACATTGTTTTGTTATTAAAAATGACATATTGATTAGATGTTTTTAATGACAAATCACAAATGAAACAACAAGTTATGGTCCCGTATACTTTTAGACGGTACATTCTTCAACATGCACATGACTCACATTGTGCTGGACATATGGGATATACTCGAACACGATCTCGAGTACTGTCTTCATTCTTTTGGCCAGGAGCGTCAAGAGATATTTCGCAGTATGTACGTTCCTGTACTACATGCCAAGAAGTGAAAGCACGTGGAGCTTTTCACACGGCGCCTATTCAGGCTTGCGATATCTCAGTAAGACCGTTTGACAAGATGGCAATAGATATTATTGGTCCATTGCTACCATCGGCCAGAGGACATAGATTCGTCCTTACGTGCATTGATTTGTGCACACGATGGCCAGAAGCTATCCCATTAAAGACCACCACTACCACAGATGTAGCTGATGCACTACATCTCATCTTTTCTAGAATAGGGTTTCCTAGAAAACTTTTATCAGACCATGGGTCACAGTTTATATCTGACACCATGAAGGAAGTCATGAAAACTTGGAACATTGATAGGAATTTAAGTAGTATTTATCATCCGATGAGTAATGGTGCGGTTGAAAGACTTAACCGTACACTTAAACAACTACTACATAAGGTTACTGCTAAGCACCCTCATGACTGGGACAGAGCACTCCCAGCTGTTCTATTTGCTTATCGGGAGGTACCGCATGAACAAACTGGCTTCTCTCCCTTTGAATTAGTTTTTGGTGCTCCCCCAAGAGGTCCTATGGGACTAATAAAAGACTTATTAATTGACGCGGAGATGACTCAGGACACTCAGTCATCTTACGAGTACGTGATTAATCTTCGGAAGAACATTATTGAGTCTTGCCAGTTGGCAACAGCTTCTTCTGAGGCTGCAAAAGCTAAGGCTCGATCTCTACAAAATAGGTCTCGACGATTACGCCAATTATTCCCAGGCGACGAGGCTTATGTGTTACTTCCTCACAATAACAATAAATTATTGATATCTTGGAATGGTCCTTACAAAGTCATTGATAAAATTTCCGACGTTGATTACGTCTTAGATATCAAGGGACACAAAAAGATATTTCATATTAACATGCTCAAGCAATTTCATACACGTCCTGAACACTTACAGTCAATTTTTCATGAACTAGATGACAACACAGTATCTACTTGTTATTATTCTAACTTATCTGTCATCCAGGAAGAAGAATCTTCTTTTCCTGAGGTACAGTTACCGTTACCGGTACCAGTAGTTCAACCTACTGAATCTTGGCGGGATGTAACCATCTCTTCAACGGTTACACCGCAACAGCGTCTACAGATTGCTAATCTATTACAATCTTATCCAGATGTATTGACCGACGTCCCGGGTCGCACATCGGCTATCAGTCATGACATTACTCTCAATGATGATACACCTATTCGTGTACATCCCTATTCTGTTCCTTTACATTTCCTTGCTAAAACTACTAAGGAACTTGAACAGATGTTGTCTCTGGGAATCATTGAGACTAGTAATTCGCCATTCTCTTCTCCATTAGTGATTGTCCGGAAGAAGGACAATAACATCAGACTATGTGTTGATTATAGAAAATTAAATGCTAAGACTATAGTTGACAGCGAACCACATCCACTTATCGACGACTTACTGCCACGTCTATCCAACGCAACTATATTTAGTAAGATAGACTTAACTAAAGGTTATTGGCAGATACCACTGACCGAAAAGGCTAAGTACTACACCGCATTTTCCACTCCACAAGGTCTATACCAGTGGAATGTGATGCCTTTTGGGCTTGTTAATGCGCCAGCTACCTTCATTCGCCTGATGCGACAAATTTTATCAGGTAGACCAGACGTTATTACATATATTGACGACATATGCTTGTTTAGTTCGTCGTTTGAGGAACATGTTTCGGGACTTAGATATGTTTTCGACACTCTAAGGAATTATCATCTAACTGCTAAACCTACAAAGGTGCAAATCGCGTGTAATGAGATAACCTTTTTGGGACATATCATTGGATCGGGATATATCCGAACGTTACCTAGTACAGTCTCCAAAATTCTAAACATAGCAGTTCCTCAGACGAAGAAACAGGTCAGGAGTTTGTTAGGACTTGTTCAATATTACAGTAGATTCATACCAAACTTGTCATCCATCACGGCTGTATTGTCTTCATTGTTAAAAAAAGACATGCCGGTGAAGGTGACATGGACTGGTACATGCAATGAAACTTTCAACAAAATTATAAATTTGTTCTCGCATGAACCAATTTTAAGACTTCCCGATGCTTCCAAAAGATTTTTCTTACGAACAGATGCTAGTAACTACGGCATTGGTGCATGCCTGCTCCAGAACCATGATGGCATTCTACATCCTACCTTATATATTTCAAGAAAGCTAAAGCCGGCAGAAACAAAGTATTCCACAGTGGACAAGGAACTTTTATCTGTGATATGGGCAATAACTAAACTTGAAAAGTTCTTGCTTGGTGCTCCCTTCACCATACAGACGGACCAACGTGCTGTAGCATCCTTGCGTCGATCTAACCATAAAAGCCAAAAACTCGCCAGATATGCAATCATCCTACAGCCATTTGAATTCTCCATTGAACATATTCCTGGCACTGAAAACATTGTGGCGGATGCGTTGTCACGTAATCCTATTGACGACGAATAATCAACATTAACATTCCTAAAACAAATCAACTATAAAGGAACTAACCTTGCCTTCAATTTAAACTTTATAAACACTATATGCATCACAGAATTGAACTAAAAGACAATCAAGGTATACATATTGACATTGAAACTTCGTCTAACGTCCATACACGATATATGAATATTCGTTGAACAATCATGGAACAATATCTGACGACAAGTCGAACTTATTATCCTATGTGCACTTAATTCTTGGATGCTGGGATAAATGACATTTCTTTCCAACGTAAACGTTTGAACATTTTTGCCTAAAAGAATTCATCAGGATCAAGACTACGGATGGATCATCATATCCTATACTAATTAATTAGTTAACTTAACTTCTTAATTGAATTATTATCAATAAAATGAAATGTGAGAAAAAAATGAAATGAAAGAACAAAAAAAGAGAACGAAATATAAAAAGAAGAAATTATGAAAAGAGAAAATAAATCTCACACAAGTATTAGATTAATATTTTTTTTTAATGTACCTATACATTATTTAGTTAGTTAAATTAGATAGTTATTATTCACTAACACTTAACACACACAATTAAGTTAAACTTATATTCGAATTTCTTTCTATTTCTTCTCACTTATTTTGTTTTTTCTTCTCTCATAACATCGCGTTACATTAGAATCTTAATAATTTAACTCTTAATTTAATTAATTAATTTAATTTTAATTAGTCAAATTAATTCCTATATGACATACTAATACGACAGACCTTACTTTAATTTAATTCTATCATTCACTATTAACATTGGACATTTTATTTAGTTGATATAATAATATGTATAATATTGATATATAATGTGATTAATGTTAGATGACTATGACAAATAGTTAGTTGACATGACCGCAACACGGTTCTACTCAGAACATCGTCGGCCATATGTCACAATTGTGTTAAATTTTTTTGAAAAATTGTTAAGTCGGATAGATCTTGAAAAAAAATCTATCGATTTTTTTTTCCCCGGTGTACAGGGAATTGTTACGGTATATGATATTAACGCCGTCTGCTAAAGGTTATCAGACGTGCAATTGTAAAGGTTAAGGCATTTAATATATTGCGATAGATGTTTCAATTATTGAACGCTCCATACACGATCGATTATGACGTGTATAGCGTTGTTTGGGTCACAGTCGGTAACTAAGAAACGCTACCCTTTGTTACTTGACCGCCAAGCTGAATAGCTGCGTTTTTCTAACCTTCCAATTCAATGGCATGATATAGCCATTTATATGCATTTTTTGATGGACCAGGGTCAGTCCTAGAACTCTATATGAGAGGAAAATTTATGGAGGTTAGTAATTAACTAGAATCCTCAGAAGGATGAGAATAATCGTCAAATTCATATGAAATATTCAGACTCGCAGTCTCACTGTCGGCAGGTAGCCATGTCTATCTGCTCGTGCATATAGCTGTGATGTTCTGACGACAATACTGCATTGTATCTTTAAACGGACATTGACACATAACCAGCAGTCTACGTTATTGATTAATTTATGCATGACTTATATGGACTTATGCTCTACTCCTATTTGAAATGATCATCCTGTGTGTACAACTGTGAATTAAATGTATGGACTCAATGAAATGACTTATCAAATCAATCGTATTCTAAGGTTCAAGTATTGTTCGGAATCTTCCACCCCCGCATTCGCTTAATCTTCCATCGAAGGCACGATGCACTATCACTGAATGAAAAAACTAACATATCAAAGAAAAAACAATGGCCAGAAATTTATAATTGTTTTATTCATATCACATGGAACATTGTTCAGAGCAAACCACCTTGCAACAGTGTCCTGATTCAAATACAAAGTGAACCAGGAATCACAATCAATTTTAATTACAAGTTATATGTACAGAATTTATCAATATGAATCTTGTAGTGACATATATTATTAATAGTATCCTATGTGTGTCAGATGTGTAGTGGTAATATGAGGTAATACTGGTTTTGTTTTGTTTTTTCAAGCTCTGTTGGTATTTGTCATCATGACTTCAATAGTTTGTTTCTGTTGGAACTAGTATTAGAGATGTTCTCAGTTCCTGGCATTAAAACAATTAAATTCCCCTCTCAATTTTATTTTACAATGTCATTTTAAGATGGGGGTACATAATGTTGAGCTCAGCTGGCCACATCAGCTTATCTTTCGTGATGGCGGCAGGAACAGACTCCTCTGCTCGATTTCTCCCCTGTGCTCTGGAGACACCTCACTGTTAGCTATATGGACCCAGTAGTATGCTGTCCGCCTCTGGATTCAGCAAAGCTCTGACCAGGTGCTGCTCAATAACTTTAAGACCACGGTCCCTGAAACAAGAAGGTTGTACCTCCTACTTCAGAACTAATTTATACTCTAGTTCTACACTGAGCACAATACATAACAAACCTGAGTTCAGAGCGTTAGGCCAACTGTCAGCTTCATCTGAATTACTTTACACCAGTATATTCCTCCTTAATTGTCACTACGCCTCTGCAATTCCAGCATTATTTCTTTCTAGTCAATAATCTAGATGTCAGTGTACTGCTTGGCAATTCCATGTAGTTTTACTTTCCTCCGACACCTTCTGTTCAGGCTGGAGCACTATAGGCTTTACCTCATGTTCGCTACTGAACCACACATATATATACAGACATAAGTATCAATTTACATTCAATTTTCATTTAAAAAGATGTCAAATATTTCAAACCTACCACAATTCATGGAAATAATACACAGTGACGTTGAATGGCAATGAATATAGCACAACTCCGATCTGCCGATGTCCCAGGCTTTTATTTGGAAAAAATATATCCTGGTGCTCAACGCACTGTTTCTTAGTAGGTTTATTACAAGATGTGGCCCTGAACAGACGCTCTGAATTGAGTATATTCGCAGCTCTACCCAATCAGGCCATGTCTACACATCTTTTCAAAAAAGTACCCCTCCTCACGTTTCCCCTGACAACACAAGATAGTATTTATAGTCCGACTAATCGTGTTTAGCCTAACATTTGTTGCGCTCCAATCAAATAGGAGTTAACATGGAGACTCATTTCCCGTACAATGGTGGCCTAAAATTCTGCCACTGGGCGATTCTGATTTTGGTGTTGTCTGACACCCTCACTATTTTATTTTGGCTATAATTTGGTAATTCCTAGACTATTTGCGTAACGTTTAACATATTATTTGTCAGCAAGTCCTAAGGAACCCAAATATATATATTTAATAGAGCTAATATGCATTTTCTTCTAGGATAGTCGTGTTGTTACCACTTCCTCACTTCCAAACTTTAGGGTGTCTGGGTACTGTCATGTTTTCAAACGTAACCCAGTATAATGTCATATTTCCCAATAAGAATTTTTCATGTTTTTAAAACCTAACTCTCGTATGGGTAGTGTTTTTATCACTGTCGATTTGAAAAAAAGCTAGTGCTTGTGGCCTTACACGCGTGATGGTAGTAATTGTGTATCGCGCGACTCGTGTTAGTATTGCCTGTGCCTGCTTTCTGCTCCTCCCTTCTTTCTATCATTTTGTCCATCTGTCTTTTGTTTTTGGTAACATAGTGTAGAAAAAGACATGAATGGAATTTTAATTCTAGGTCAACTTGCGTATTTCAAGGTTTTTCTTAGAAATGGAGTACACTTTTTAGTGTGATTGGGAAACGCGTGTATACTGCAGAAGGCTTTACTATCAACGTGAAACGTTACAATTTGCAGACGCAGGAGAACACAAGGGGGATTTCGAGTACAGTCATTGTGACAGTACTGTTCTTTACCATTCTTCTTTCCTTTTATTGAATTTATGTGTTAGGCTTTACATTTACGTTTTAATTTATATATGTGGATTAGAATTTCACGACAGCTGTTATAATCCTATAGTTGTTTATTACAACCAGCCAACTGCTGGAAGCGCTTATATCATTTCCTTGTGGTATGCCTGTCGTCTAGATTGTTAAATCGGGATAAGCTTAAGGATGGGCTGTTTTTTATGTCGCTTCCACGTAATCTCTTTGATGGCTGATTTTATTTACCACTATAAGACTCGTCACCAGATGAGCGGAAGTCATTAGGCAATCTAGTGCGTAGATGGATAGATTAATCCATCTATTGCTGGCGACTAATCAAACAAATGAAGGCGGCTTTGTTTCCCTTCTTGCTAAGCGCCAACGGTCACAAAGGAAACTCAACAGGTAGGGAATAGAGGTGGCGTCATAGTAAAGTACGTTGGGACAACCCAGGAAGGTAAAGATAATATTGACAGGTGCAGGCGTAAGGAAAAGAAAATGAGCGGAAGAAAGGAAAGAAAGGAATGAAACAGGGAAAAGAACAAAGATGGTCTCAGAAAAATTAACGACTTAAATATGACTCGCCACTTTTCTTTTCCCCCCTCCCCTCGCCAAACAAAAAAAGAAAACAATAACTCATTAAGCGATCTAGTCGAGATCATAGCAATAGTCGGTTAGTTATCTAGTCGAGATCATGGCAATTGTCGGTTAGTTATCTAGTCGATATCATAGCAATTGTCTGTTAGTTATCTAGTCGAGATCATAGCAATTGTCTGTTAGTTATCTAGTCGAGATCATAGCAATAGTCGGTTAGTTATCTAGTCGAGATCATGGCAATTGTCGGTTAGTTATCTAGTCGAGATCATGGCAATTGTCGGTTAGTTATCTAGTCGAGATCATAGCAATAGTCGGTTAGTTATCTAGTCGAGATCATAGCAATTGTCTGTTAGTTATCTAGTCGAGATCATGGCAATTGTCGGTTAGTTATCTAGTCGAGATCATAGCAATAGTCGGTTAGTTATCTAGTCGAGATCATGGCAATTGTCGGTTAGTTATCTAGTCGAGATCATAGCAATAGTCGGTTAGTTATCTAGTCGAGATCATAGCAATTGTCTGTTAGTTATCTAGTCGAGATCATGGCAATTGTCGGTTAGTTATCTAGTCGAGATCATAGCAATATTCGGTTAGTTATCTAGTCGAGATCATAGCAATTGTCTGTTAGTTATCTAGTCGAGATCATAGCAATAGTCGGTTAGTTATCTAGTCGAGATCATAGCAATTGTCTGTTAGTTATCTAGTCGAGATCATAGCAATAGTCGGTTAGTTATCTAGTCGAGATCATAGCAATTGTCTGTTAGTTATCTAGTCGAGATCATAGCAATTGTCTGTTAGTTATCTAGTCGAGATCATAGCAATTGTCTGTTAGTTATCTAGTCGAGATCATAGCAATTGTCTGTTAGTTATCTAGTCGAGATCATAGCAATTGTCTGTTAGTTATCTAGTCGAGATCATAGCAATAGTCGGTTAGTTATCTAGTCATAGATCATAGCAATTGTCTGTTAGTTATCTAGTCGAGATCATAGCAATTGTCTGTTAGTTATCTAGTCGAGATCATAGCAATTGTCTGATAATTATCTAGTCGAGATCATAGCAATTGTCTGTTAGTTATCTAGTCGAGATCATAGCAATTGTCTGTTAGTTATCTAGTCGAGATCATAGCAATAGTCGGTTAGTTATCTAGTCGAGATCATAGCAATTGTCTGTTAGTTATCTAGTCGAGATCATAGCAATTGTCTGTTAGTTATCTAGTCGAGATCATAGCAATTGTCTGTTAGTTATCTAGTCGAGATCATAGCAATTGTCTGTTAATTATCTAGTCGAGATCATAGCAATTGTCTGTTAGTTATCTAGTCGAGATCATAGCAATTGTCGGTTAGTTATCTAGTCGAGATCATAGCAATTGTCTGTTAGTTATCTAGTCGAGATCATAGCAATAGTCGGTTAGTTATCTAGTCGAGATCATAGCAATTGTCTGTTAGTTATCTAGTCGAGATCATAGCAATTGTCTGTTAGTTATCTAGTCGAGATCATAGCAATAGTCGGTTAGTTATCTAGTCGAGATCATAGCAATTGTCTGTTAGTTATCTAGTCGAGATCATAGCAATTGTCTGTTAGTTATCTAGTCGAGATCATAGCAATTGTCGGTTAGTTATCTAGTCGAGATCATAGCAATTGTCTGTTAGTTATCTAGTCGAGATCATAGCAATTGTCTGTTAGTTATCTAGTCGAGATCATAGCAATTGTCGGTTAGTTATCTAGTCGAGATCATAGCAATTGTCGGTTAGTTATCTAGTCGAGATCATAGCAATTGTCTGTTAGTTATCTAGTCGAGATCATAGCAATTGTCGGTTAGTTATCTAGTCGATATCATAGCAATTGTCTGTTAGTTATCTAGTCGATATCATAGCAATTGTCTGTTAGTTATCTAGTCGATATCATAGCAATTGTCTGTTAGTTATCTAGTCGATATCATAGCAATTGTCTGTTAGTTATCTAGTCGATATCATAGCAATTGTCTGTTAGTTATCTAGTCGATATCATAGCAATTGTCTGTTAGTTATCTAGTCGATATCATAGCAATTGTCGGTTAGTTATCTAGTCGATATCATAGCAATTGACTGTTAGTTATCTAGTCGATATCATAGCAATTGTCTGTTAGTTATCTAGTCGATATCATAGCAATTGTCTGTTAGTTATCTAGTCGATATCATAGCAATTGTCTGTTAGTTATCTAGTCGATATCATAGCAATTGTCGGTTAGTTATCTAGTCGATATCATAGCAATTGTCTGTTAGTTATCTAGTCGATATCATAGCAATTGTCGGTTAGTTATCTAGTCGATATTATAGCAATTGTCTGTTAGTTATCTAGTCGATATCATAGCAATTGTCTGTTAGTTATCTAGTCGATATCATAGCAATTGTCTGTTAGTTATCTAGTCGATATCATAGCAATTGTCTGTTAGTTATCTAGTCGAGATCATAGCAATTGTCTGTTAGTTATCTAGTCGATATCATAGCAATTGTCTGTTAGTTATCTAGTCGATATCATAGCAATTGTCTGTTAGTTATCTAGTCGATATCATAGCAATTGTCTGTTAGTTATCTAGTCGATATCATAGCAATTGTCGGTTAGTTATCTAGTCGATATCATAGCAATTGTCTGTTAGTTATCTAGTCGATATCATAGCAATTGTCTGTTAGTTATCTAGTCGATATCATAGCAATTGTCTGTTAGTTATCTAGTCGATATCATAGCAATTGTCTGTTAGTTATCTAGTCGATATCATAGCAATTGTCGGTTAGTTATCTAGTCGATATCATAGCAATTGTCGGTTAGTTATCTAGTCGATATCATAGCAATTGTCTGTTAGTTATCTAGTCGATATCATAGCAATTGTCGGTTAGTTATCTAGTCGATATCATAGCAATTGTCTGTTAGTTATCTAGTCGAGATCATAGCAATTGTCTGTTAGTTATCTAGTCGATATCATAGCAATTGTCGGTTAGTTATCTAGTCGATATCATAGCAATTGTCTGTTAGTTATCTAGTCGATATCATAGCAATTGTCGGTTAGTTATCTAGTCGATATCATAGCAATTGTCTGTTAGTTATCTAGTCGATATCATAGCAATTGTCTGTTAGTTATCTAGTCGAGATCATAGCAATTGTCTGTTAGTTATCTAGTCGATATCATAGCAATTGTCGGTTAGTTATCTAGTCGATATCATAGCAATTGTCTGTTAGTTATCTAGTCGATATCATAGCAATTGTCTGTTAGTTATCTAGTCGAGATCATAGCAATTGTCTGTTAGTTATCTAGTCGAGATCATAGCAATTGTCGGTTAGTTATCTAGTCGATATCATGGCAATTGTCTGTTAGTTATCTAGTCGATATCATAGCAATTGTCTGTTAGTTATCTAGTCAAGATCATAGCAATTGTCTGTTAGTTATCTAGTCGAGATCATAGCAATTGTCTGTTAGTTATCTAGTCGAGATCATAGCAATTGTCTGTTAGTTATCTAGTCGAGATCATAGCAATTGTCTGTTAGTTATCTAGTCGAGATCATAGCAATTGTCTGTTAGTAATCTAGTCGAGATCATAGCAATTGTCTGTTAGTTATCTAGTCGAGATCATAGCAATTGTCTGTTAGTTATCTAGTCGAGATCATAGCAATTGTCTGTTAGTTATCTAGTCGATATCATGGCAATTGTCTGTTAGTTATCTAGTCGAGATCATAGCAATTGTCTGTTAGTTATCTAGTCGAGATCATAGCAATTGTCTGTTAGTTATCTAGTCGATATCATAGCAATTGTCTGTTAGTTATCTAGTCGATATCATAGCAATTGTCTGTTAGTTATCTAGTTGATATCATAGCAATTGTCTGTTAGTTATCTAGTCGAGATCATAGCAATTGTCTGTTAGTTATCTAGTCGATATCATAGCAATTGTCGGTTAGTTATCTAGTCGATATCATAGCAATTGTCTGTTAGTTATCTAGTCGATATCATAGCAATTGTCTGTTAGTTATCTAGTCGAGATCATAGCAATTGTCTGTTAGTTATCTAGTCGAGATCATAGCAATTGTCGGTTAGTTATCTAGTCGATATCATGGCAATTGTCTGTTAGTTATCTAGTCGATATCATAGCAATTGTCTGTTAGTTATCTAGTCGAGATCATAGCAATTGTCTGTTAGTTATCTAGTCGAGATCATAGCAATTGTCTGTTAGTTATCTAGTCGAGATCATAGCAATTGTCTGTTCGTTATCTAGTCGAGATCATAGCAATTGTCTGTTAGTTATCTAGTCGAGATCATAGCAATTGTCTGTTAGTTATCTAGTCGAGATCATAGCAATTGTCTGTTAGTTATCTAGTCGAGATCATAGCAATTGTCTGTTAGTTATCTAGTCGAGATCATAGCAATTGTCTGTTAGTTATCTAGTCGATATCATGGCAATTGTCTGTTAGTTATCTAGTCGAGATCATAGCAATTGTCTGTTAGTTATCTAGTCGAGATCATAGCAATTGTCTGTTAGTTATCTAGTCGAGATCATAGCAATTGTCGGTTAGTTATCTAGTCGATATCATGGCAATTGTCTGTTAGTTATCTAGTCGATATCATAGCAATTGTCTGTTAGTTATCTAGTCGAGATCATAGCAATTGTCTGTTAGTTATCTAGTCGAGATCATAGCAATTGTCTGTTAGTTATCTAGTCGAGATCATAGCAATTGTCTGTTAGTTATCTAGTCGAGATCATAGCAATTGTCTGTTAGTTATCTAGTCGAGATCATAGCAATTGTCGGTTAGTTATCTAGTCGAGATCATAGCAATTGTCTGTTAGTTATCTAGTCGAGATCATAGCAATTGTCTGTTAGTTATCTAGTCGATATCATAGCAATTGTCTGTTAGTTATCTAGTCGAGATCATAGCAATTGTCTGTTAGTTATCTAGTCGAGATCATAGCAATTGTCGGTTAGTTATCTAGTCGATATCATAGCAATTGTCTGTTAGTTATCTAGTCGAGATCATAGCAATTGTCTGTTAGTTATCTAGTCGAGATCATAGCAATAGTCGGTTAGTTATCTAGTCGAGATCATAGCAATTGTCTGTTAGTTATCTAGTCGAGATCATAGCAATTGTCGGTTAGTTATCTAGTCGAGATCATAGCAATTGTCGGTTAGTTATCTAGTCGAGATCATAGCAATTGTCTGTTAGTTATCTAGTCGAGATCATAGCAATTGTCTGTTAGTTATCTAGTCGAGATCATAGCAATTGTCTGTTAGTTATCTAGTCGAGATCATAGCAATTGTCTGTTAGTTATCTAGTCGAGATCATAGCAATTGTCTGTTAGTTATCTAGTCGAGATCATAGCAATTGTCTGTTATCTAGTCCACTTTCTCACTCTTTTCTTATTTTCTTTCATTGGTCCTTCGTGTGGTGCCACAGCTCTGGTTAAGGCTTTACGTCT
This sequence comes from Oreohelix idahoensis, assembly GCA_024509875.1. Taxonomy (NCBI): domain Eukaryota; kingdom Metazoa; phylum Mollusca; class Gastropoda; order Stylommatophora; family Oreohelicidae; genus Oreohelix; species Oreohelix idahoensis. The sequence continues at coordinate 580,062 of JAMPIV010011354.1, read as the reverse complement.
CTGCCTTCACAGTTTTCCACTACGTAGTTTTGGCTGGCCTCGCTTTCCTTCATGATTCCACAACTTGGCGATTCTGGTGAAGGTGTCAGGGTTTCTTTTGAGGATATGGCCAACCCAGTTCCAGTGTATACCCGCTATGATTGTGCGCATGTCTTCTTGGTGGCTCTGAGTTAGCAGTTCTTTGTTGGTGATGGTGTTCGGCCAGACAAGAAAAAATTCCATAAGACCTGCTGTTGCGTACGTTTTTACCTATGGGGGGTAGTCGTCAGTCCTGCCAATGTACGCACCAGTCTTGATATAGTTTTATTATTTGTGCGTTCGATTTATTCACGCATCGACGGGCACAATGCAGAGTATGTATTACTCTTGACGCACGGGTAACCTAGTTAAGAAGGGAGTCTGACGTCATCATCTGAAAGGGGTAGACCGGACCATATGTCCGTGTGATATTTCGTTTATTGTGGCAAGTCTGTGGAAGCCATTCTTTTGTTGGAATATTGGTCTTCATGTTGAAGCCAATATTGGGAGTAACATGTAAGTTGTCACCCCTTCGTATTCGTATGATTAGAATATTGAAACCTGAAGTTTAAGGCTACTCCTTGAGAAAGTCTAGCGGGAATCCATATTGTTATGTTATTCCTAGAATGGACTAACGGGGCAGATAGCCTTTATGATATATCGTAGAAGGAGAATTCCTACGAGGGAACAAAGTTATTGGATTGAATTATTCTTATTAAAATGCCGTTATGCCAATGCCAAAGTCGTGGCATGAGTTTGTGGAGAGGTTAGTTAAAACCCAAATACTAACCCAGATGTAGCTTCATGTTTACGCCATTGATATTATATTTTGAACCTACGTGGTAAGGAATTAAGTCTTGGATCAAGAAAGTCTTTTGTTGGATGAATGCGGGATTCAGTGATATGGGAATACGTACTTAGTTGGATGTCCTCAGACAAGGTCAACGGACATTATATTACTGTTCAAACCTAGCATGAACATTATTGGATTCTTATTAATTGAATGTAAGGAAGATGTTTGAAAGGGATCTGCCGCAATACCTAACCACGATCATAGACGTACATGATTTAATTCAGAGTATCATTACTATGCATCCATGTTGATTGTCTCCGTCAAGAACATTGTCTCGTATTGTTGAACGTATACCGTCAAATAAAATAATGTTAAACTGTACCACCCGCCTTACAGTTTGCTTCAGTTCACAGCAGGCCTTGGTTGACATGCCTGAAGTTATACATCGTTATCTGTTGAACTAATTTTGACAGTTTATTTGGATTCGCGTCTTATCAGCACGATCTTACAGTCATCTGTAGAGACCCTGCAGAAACGGTCCAACAGTAATTGGTGGATACCTGAAAAGAGCTCAACACCTGCATCACTATAATCACCTTCAACGCACCCACAAAGAAAAAAATAACAACAAAAGCAACTACTCATCAAGCCATCCATTCTAGTTTGAGTAGCACTGATGTAGTCCACCTTTCAATTCTTGTAGTGTTTAGTAATTCTTTTATTTGTCATGGTATTTCTGACTTGGATTAACTAGTAGTTTGACAGCAGCAATCATCTTAGCTGATCGTTAGTTTTTCATGCATTTAGATTAGTTCTCATTTTCTGTTGTCTACCTTTTTCGTACAATGTCCCTGAAGAAGGCAATGTAGTAGGAACGTTAGCAGTCTCAGGGAGATAGGCAAGTGCAGCGATAATAAATAAATCTTATTACATGCGTAGCAGCTAAAATAACACGCTATTGTAATAACTTTGGTTATACTGGTATTACTTAATGGGAATCTTTGGACCAGGGGTCCCCAAACTGTTTTTGAGCCCCGACCTCTCCATGGAATCAGTGATCCTAAATCGACTCCCGAAATAAAGTAAACAAGCACAATAAGGAAGGAATTAAAGCGGCACTATAAATTAACATGACCTTTTTATCGAACTGGTTAAATTCATTAATGTGAAGGATATAGCTGATGAGGGTCTTTTATGTTTGGACATGCGGCCTAATATAACCGACTAGGTTGAACGGGACGCGCCTCACCAAAAAGAAAATGATGAGCTTTAACAAGGGCATTAATATTTGGTTGAAGATTAGTTAGTTTTAGTTGTAAGTCATCAAGCTCTTGCAAGTTCTGTTTCTTCCCCCCCCCCCCCCCCCATCTACCATCTGGGGCTTATCGACTCTCCTCTTTCTCTCTCTCTCCCCCCTCCCCCTCCCCCATCCCCAATGTTGATATCGACCACTTTTGAGGCCCCATCTTTAGAGCAATTTTATGAACGAGATAATCATCATCTCAATGAACTTTACCGTACAACGTTCGTTACTGGGCTCACACACTTTGCCAAAACGGGGAAAACAAAATTATTTTATTTAAAGTAAATACATTTTCTATAATAATAGTAATTTTTTTAAATGTGTTTGCAGTTCGTGTTTGTTTCAGGTTAATCTGTCTCTTGGCCAATCTGTTTGTCCGTGCCGTCTTGGGCCGGAGGGGGAAAAACTCTTTTTCATGTAACGTTGAAGAGGAGACATTTTGCTTGAGGCATCAGATGTAGTGCTGTTGATCTCCCTTTGTGTTAACTCTGAACCGGCGCTGGAAATCTGATCGTGGCGTTATTGATTGGATTGAGGAGGGTTAATGACTGGTATATCCTTGAGTGATCGGATCGAATCTCCCTCGGGAAGTCGTATGTTGCCTTGCTGACCGCATGACGTAAGTCAGTACGAGTGTATTTTTAATCTGAACCAGTGTTTTTGTTCTTTCAACACGTTTCAGTTTCTTTAACTGACGGTTGTTTGGTGTTTTTCTCATTTCTTGTCTCTCTTTATCAGTTAATGAAATCAGTGCTCTCAGTTTTCTCGGGTATGTATAATTACCACAGTGAGTCCTTCATCTGTCTGCCATTCTATTTTATCTATCTCTTCGGTAGAAACCCCGGTCTGTCTCTTTAATAGATAACATCTCTCTATCTCTCTCTTTTTCTATTTTAAAGACTGCTTAAGATGCATAGAGCATAAGATGTGAGATAGCCATCTTGCGTATAAATCGCAGCATAACCAGTTTCATTGGTAACCTCTCTCTCTCATTCATAAGTTACCTCTCTCTATCTTTCTCTCTTCCATAAGTAACCTCTCTCTATCTCTCTCTCTTTCTGTCTCTCTGTCTTTCTTTTTTAAAGGCTCCTTAGGAAGTACAGAGAATAAGAAATCAGCCACATAAATCTACGAGTTGGATCATTATGTATTGTTCATGTATTTGTTTCCTAATTTTTATTTTGTAGTTTTTCATCATCTATGTCACTTAGTTCTCGCTTTCTTTCTGTTAAGGTTTTGGGTCATTTGTCCCCGACGATGACCCTGTGGTCGTAACGTGAGCAGCTTTCTTCTTTGTCTTTTGTCTTAGCTAGACTATTATCTATTTCGTTTACCACAACAAGAAGCGTAGGGCCACATTAGCTTCAGAATCCCTTGGAAAGCTACGCCAGATCATTGCATTAACTCATCCACAGTTGTGGCTTCTGCTTCAAAGATGCTCAGCTTGTGAGCAAACAGAGAGAGCACATATGGTCGTCACCAGTACCATTCTTGGAAAAACTCTACGGAGGTACCAACCTCATGATGACCACTGCTTTCTTTGAGCATATTCAAGTTGAAGTCTGAAAGTAAACGAAGATGCAGAAGAGGAATTTTCTCTAAAAAGGTAGTCTCATGGCATATATTTCCGTAGGGAGTGAAGTGTTAGAGACTTCACTATACTAGGTCCAGCAATATGAGTTGGGGTGTCCTCGCTCCCTTTTCTTTCACTAACTCAAAAGCAAAGTCAGGTACCCATTTACAGCTGCGTAAGCTGAAGAATTACGCTACCAAGTTTCTAACTCGGAACCCGGTTTCTTTGCCGCGAAAGACAATCGCTCTAACTTCTGTGCCTATTGGGCGTTTGATGGAGGTTCAGTCGATTTCCATTCAAGTGTTCTGATAGCGATAGTTCTGCTGCCTTTGTGGTTAGATGTAACGTGGTAACAGTATCTAGAATGCTAAGAATCACGGTCTTGCGCGTGTCTCTCTTATCTCGTTATGTTTTGTTCCAAAGGTAATATTTTCTTATATATATATATTTAGCTCTCAAACTTTCACATATCTACTCAGCTCTCACACTGTCATATATCTACTCAGCTCTCACACTTTCATATATCTACTCAGCTCTCACACTTTCACATATCTACTCAGCTCTCACACTTTCACATATCTACTCAGCTCACACTTTCTTATATCTACTCAACTCTCACACTTTCACACATCTACTCAGCTCTCACACTTTCACACATCTACTCAGCTGTCACACTTTCACATATCTACTCAGCTCTCACACTTTCACATATCTACTCAACTCTCACACTTTCACACATCTACTCAGCTCTCACACTTTCACACATCTACTCAGCTCTCACACTTTCACACTACTCAGCTCTCACAGTTTCACATATCTACTCAGCTCTCACACTTTCACATATCTACTCAGCTCTCACACTTTCACATATCTACTCAGCTCTCACACTTTCTTAGTGCGTGGAAGTACGATTCTTGCTACCACATTGTTGATGTCCTGCTGTAGCGATTGTGATCAGATTGAATCAAGTGCCATCTCCATACTGAAGTTTACAGTAATGATCCTCCAACAATTACTGTCTCTCCCTTGATTATATGTTTTGACAGACTAATTTCAGTTTACCTCTTGATTTCCCATTCCCACTTGATCGCTATCGAAGCTGATCGAATTTGGTATCGTCTCCATATCGAAGCTTGGCTGTGAAAGTCTACTAAACAATATTTGTCACTTGCCTTAAGGGTATAACGAAAAAAAACAAACAAAAACACAAGTAAAGGTATAAGCAAATCTTCCATTTGCTATTCGCTTCTTGATTTTTTATCCCTCACCCTTCCACTTGAGCGCCACCGAGAAGATGGTATTAAGCGCCGTCTCGGTATTGAAGCTTGACTGTAAAAGACGACAAACAGTTCTGTCACATGACGTAATGGTTTACTCAGACGGACTATTTTCTGTTGACCTCTTGTTTTTCCCTTCCCACCTGGGCGCTATCGTAAGCGATTGGATCACGTGCCGCTTCCCTATTGAAGGTTGACTGTAATTGATCTCCAACATGCTTTATCTCTTGCCACGATGATATTAACAGACTGACTATTTTCTGCCCGCCTTTATTTTTGTTTATTTATTTATTTTTTGTCCACGTAAACGGTATCGTTCATTTACAATTATGTGTACAGACCCCAAAAATGACGCTTTTTGGAGCAGATGTTCTGGAAGTAACAGGGACAATGGAGAACATGGTTGGAGTGGGTGTGCTGGAAGTAAGAGGGACAATGGAGGACATGGTTGGAGTGGGTGTGCTGGAAGTAAGAGGGACAATGGAGGACATGATTGGAGTGGTGTGCTGGAAGTAAGAGGGACAATGGAGGACATGGTTGGAGTGGGTGTGCTAGGCGTGAGATGTATCGCGGTGGACATGATTGGAGTGGATGTGCTGGAGGTGAGATGTACAATGGAGGACATGATTAGAGTATATGTGCTGGAGTTGAGAGGTATGGTGGAGGACAATATTGGATAGATGTACTGGAGGTGACAGGTACGTTGGAGGACATGATTAAATTAGATGTGATCGCGAGAGGTACAATGGAGAACATGATTGGAATAGATATGCTGGAGGTGAGATGTATAGTTGTCGTTGGGTTAATCCGAGAATTAACCGTGAAGGGTTGGTCCTGGTTGCTCAGATAATAATGGTTGCTCAGAAGTACCGCAACCCGGCAATATATTAATAGTTGTTTTTTTTAACTCGGGCAACGCCGGGTATATCTGCTAGTAACATAATAAAGCTGTTGATTGACAAGGACCAGAACGAAGGGTCTCACTAATGTATTTGACTGTTCCCTTATAAACATTTAACAACTTTATAATACTAAAATACTTAATATAATCTTTTAGAAACTAGCAAATATAGCCACAACAGATACTGCCGTAGGGGAGAAGTGTTAAGGATTTCACTATATTGAGTCCAGCTTTATGAGCTTGGATGGCCAGTTCCCTTCCATTCTGCCTTTGCCTTCCATAAATCAAGAGCAGAGTCAGGTGCTTTTTTACAGTTGGGCAGACTGGTGTGTGACGCTACTTAGTGTCGATCCCCAGAACCCGGTAATTTTGCTTAGCCAATCGGACGCTGGTGTGAGCGTATGTGCTAATATTGATTGATGATAGCGTTGATTTCGCTTAAGTTTTTGTTGGCATTTTCTGATAACTGTGTTTGAGGCAAAATAAAGAGTTCATTCCGGCGCTTGTCGAATAAAGCAAGAACACTTGCTGCAAACAGCTTGACCTCTCGTTTTTCGCGCTTAACGTTCTAATAATGATCGATTTCGACATTCCTGTGAGACATTAAATGAGCTTGCTTCCACTGGATAGATTGTATTGGCAGAGAGATGGGAAGCCCAAATATTGGCCTGCACAAACGGTTTTACACGTGAATGACTTTTGATTCCATTTATGGAAATGAATGCCCAATGGGCTGATCACCCGTTGGCTTGTCACGCCGATTACGGAAACAACGGCAGATGGATCTATTTGTTGTTGCCCTAAAGACGCCGCTAGGCGTGATGGGAAACTACAACAGAGAAAATCAATCTGCTGTTGCCCTTAAGACGCCACAAGGCGTGATGGCCTCTGACTGCTTGGTCGGTCTTCGGCTAAGGACGGAAGAAGAAGAAGAAGAAGAAGAATGGAAATGAATGCCGTTGAAGAATTAATGCATCGTTGAATATATTTGGGATCAGATGAATTTCTCCCGTTTTCCGCACTGTCACCTTGAAATGTTCAAAACATTACACAGCGAGGCAATCACCACGATAGATTATTTTTCCCGCCCTGGAGCAAGAGATATTTTTACTCTACGTGTACTCAATGTCCTTTAGTTCTGAAGGTTTTATCTACCTCACCAGAACTAGTTAAAAACCGTTTTCATTCCTGCGATAAAACTGGCTTTTTAAGAGGTTAGTGTAAATTTACTCGGAATTGTAGATATTCAGTTCTCTAAGTATTCATGTAACAGCTCAAACATCTATGAGTACGACTCTAACTTAATAAATTGCTGAAATTCCAGCTCCAATAGCGTATATAAAGTTGTTGCAATTAAAAAGCGTCGCAGTCGAACATTGTCTCGAAAGGCTGTGTGGTGATCCCGGCAACGGACCCTTCCAGTTTCAAATAGCGAGGCAGTGGTTGCGTGTCTGTTCAGATGAACCTCTCTGTAGCAAAACGGGCAAGACACTCTAGATTTGCTACGTAAACTAGTGTCTCTATGATAAATTATGAATTGCACACCATCAATTCTGCTATAACTTTATGATTAATAAAAACGGAAAAATTATTTTTGGGATTGGAACAGAAACTACAAATACGTGTAATTATGGTAGTGGGAAATCATTATCTTTGACGATTGTATTGACGAAGAAATCAGGATTATGTCGGAAAAATTACACAACAGCATTAAAAGCCCACGAAAGTTACAAGTAGTAAAGAAATGGTCAGATCTAGGTTGGGTATATAAGCCCGCTCAAATTCAATTTTTGCTAAGTTATCAGACCTAAAGGTCTTTTATGTTTGGACATGCGCCCTAATATAACAGACTAGGTTAAACGGGATGCGCCTCGCCAAAACGAGGGACAATTTTATTTTAAAAAAATTATGGACTCTCAAAATTTCATAGCTGAAAAGACGTCCAGCGGACTGACACACGCTTGTCGAAGCAACATAGCAACAGCCGATAACTGAGAAAAGCAAAGCTGTTCTGCTTGTGAGCAGACTTGCATACATGATAATCTCAGCCCGTAATACTGTGTCTAAAGGGTATGTTAAAAAAACCTGTATTAATCGTTGGGTTGCAAGTATTTTGATATTATATAACTTGCTTTAATATTTAATACTAGCAATAACCCGTCAATAATGACGGAAGTAAATAAAAAACTGTAATATATTTTTAAAATATTTTTTAATTCAATATAAAAGTTATTTGATGACAACATGTTCTGTGAAAGTGCGTGGATTTGTTTCAAAGAATGTTCCCTGATAAAAAGTGTTTCTAACAAAAATCTTTCAAGTTTTCATGATTTGTTAATCGGGTGAGGGCGAATTAGAGCTGGCCGTGTCAGAAAACAGGTCCAGGAAGGAAAACTCCTATGTGATCAAAAGATTGTCCTTGCGCCTTATTGATCGTCATTGCAAATGCTAAAGTCACTGGGAATTGACGACGTCGCATCCTAAATGGCAAACTGCGCTCGCTCGGTTTTAAGTCAATGCGAGGAATGAAGACTCGTTCTCCCTTATTACTTACTTACTTACTTACTTAGTCGTTCCCCTTCTACCGTGAGGTGTAGAGGTTTGGAAGAGAGAGCGCCAGACCATTCTATCAGCTGTCTTCTTCCTGGCCTGGTTCCATTCTAGTCCTCGGTCCTTCAAAGATTGTCTAATGTTGTCCTCCCAGCGGACTCTGGGTCGTCCTGGAGGTCTGGATCCCTGGCTCTTTGTTTCCCATGCTTGTCGTGGTAGCCGATCTTCTCCCATTCTGCAGACATGGCCAAACCATCTTAGTTGGGACTGTTCTATTTGGGTCTGCAGCGGATGGGATTTTAGGCCTTGACGGATCGTCTGGTTGCGGACCATGTCTCTTCTTGTTACTTCAACCACTTTCCTCAGATACCTCATTTCTGAGGTTTGGATCTGGCTTTTGTGGGTTGTAGTCATTGCCCACGACTCGCATCCATATGTCAAGACTGGGACATAGGTGGAGCGGTATACAGCCATCTTCGTTTTCTTACCAACCTCTTTCTTGCTGAGGAATCCACGATTTATGGCCTGAAAAAGTCTCCCAGCCGCTGCTTTTCGAGTGGCCAACTCTTCTTTGATGCCTCCCTTTCGGTCTATAATAGCTCCGAGATATTTAAAGTGGTCGACCTGCTCCAGGACCTGTTCTCCCAACTTAATCTGATGTTTTCTTTCTTCTCGTGATATCACCATGGATTTTGTTTTAGAGCTGCTTATGACCATCCCTCTCTTCTCCAGCTCTTCCTTCCAGACTTGCAGGTTGGATTGGAGATGTGCCTCTGATTTAGCAATCAGGGCAACATCATCAGCAAATGCCAGCTCCGAAATATAGACCTGTCTCATCTTCCAGTACCCCACTGAATACTTTCTTGTTCTCTCCTTACATGCCTTGATGACATCGTCCATAAGGAGTATGAAGAGGTAAGGTGATAGGATATCACCTTGTCTTACACCAGTGGTGGTCCTGAACTCTTCTGACTTATGGTTTGCTGTCCTCACATAATTTCTGCAAGACTTGTAGAAGCTCTGTATAGCATGAATCAGAGGTGCTGGAATATTCTTCCTTGCCAAACAGTCCCAAAGTTTGCTCCAGGGGACCCTGTCAAACGCCTTTTCCAGATCTATGAAACAAAGATGGATCTCACTCTTATACTCAAGGGCCTTTTCACTCAGCTGTCTGAGTGTGAAGATTAGGTCTTGAGTACTTCGGTTTGCTCGGAATCCGCACTGGACCTCATCCAATTGTGGCTCAGCTAGGCGTCGGAGTCTCTGCTCTAGGATTCTAGAGTAGATTTTACCAGGGACACTGAGAAGGGATATGCCTCTATGGTTTCCACATTGTCGATTGTCACCCTTTTTGAAAATTGGTGTTATGATGGCAATCTCCCAATCCTTTGGTATGGTCTTGTTGCACCATGCTGCCTGTAGGACCTTTAAGAGTAATAGGTCGCCTGATGCTCCCATGTACTTAACCATTTCTGGTGTTATACCATCATGCCCTGCTGCTTTGCCCATCTTGATTTTCTCTAGTGCTGCCCTCAGTTCTTCCATCTTTATGTCATCTTCACCATCATTGGTTTCCTCTTCTGTGTCAGTGGTTATCATTTCTGATGCTTCACCATGCTCACCATCCAGGAGTTCTGAGAAATATTCTTTCCATCTTTCCATTACTTCCTTCGGGGCAGTAAGCAATTTGCCTTGCTTGTCCTTTATAAATTTGAGAGGGCATTGTTTTTCTTTCCTCATGTTCTTTAGGGTCTTATAGAACAATTTCTGGTTTTCTTGTGCATCTTTTTCTAGCTTTTCTCCAAATTCTTCCCAGGACTTCTGTTCTGCTGCTAGCACTTTGTTCTTTGCTTCTGTTCTGAGTGTCACATATTCTCTATATTTTTCCATTTGTCCTGTTGTGTTTTTAGCTCCTAAGTATTGTTTCCATGCCATTTTCTTCTCTCTTATTTTCTCTTTGACTTCCTCTGTCCACCAAGGTGTCCTCTTTCTCTGGTTCCCAAGTCGGACTTCACCGCATGCTTCTGCAGCAGCTGTCTTTATGATATCCTTGAATTTATTCCAGAGGGTTTCCAAGTCATCAGGTCGTTCTTCTGTGTTGCTCACTGCTGTAGCAATAAGCCCCTGATATCTGGTCTTAATTTCTGGCTCTCTCAGCTTGTAGGTCCTAATGCTCATTTCTCCTGCTCGTTTACTTGGTTTCTTGCGTGATGTTGGGCAGTTCCTAGGCTGAGCAACTCTTTCAGTTGTTCGTTTGATTGTTAGCAGGTAGTGATCACTTCCAATCTCTGGCCCCCTCCAGACTCTTGCATCTCGGACATATCTGAATGAGCTTCTCCGAACAATGGCATAGTCGATCACTGACTTCTCATTCTTGGTTGGTTCACATCTAGTGTATGCATGTATGCGCTTATGGGGGAACTTTGTGTTTGTAATGATCAGATTCTGCTCACTGCAGAATCTAAGGAGTCGCTTTCCATTGTCATTGAGAGTATCTTCTCCATATCTTCCGATAACTCCACCCCATCTAGCATGGTCATTTCCAACTCTGGCATTAAAATCTCCGAGCATAATAACTTCATCTAGGCAGTCATCCACTGTCCTTTGAAGCAGCTCGAAGAATTCCTCCTTGACCTCTGCTCTCTCATCCTCATTTGGCCCATACACTATGACCAGGTTGACTATGGTTTCTCCTTCTTTTAGTTTTACAACCATAATGCGCTCCGAGACAAAGTTCCATCCCTTGATACTATCTTTTTGATTTTGGGCCACAATGCAACCCACGCCCCCTTTAGCTCTTTCAGATATGGGTACACCACTGTAGAGCAACGTGTTGCCATCGAGATCCATGACTCCTTGTCCTTTTTTCTTCGTTTCCGTTATAGCCAGGATTTCTAGTTTTGCTTTCCTCATCTCTTCCACCAGCTCCTCTTCCTTCCCATTTATACTTCTTGTGTTCCAAGTTCCATAAGTCGTAGTCCGTAGTCCGTTCCAGTTCGTCGCCTTTAGAATCAGTCCGGTTTTCTCTCTTGTAGTTCGCGTAATCATGATTTAAAGCAAACAGGTGATTGGCCTGTTGTGCCTTTGCATGGTGGAGGGGCTGCCTCCTTACGGCCTCCATGCAGGCCGCCCTCCTCCTTTTTCATCCGGGCTTGGGACCGGCATTGGCGGAGTTCTCCCTTATTACTGCCAGTGATAATTTCTGCATCAATGGAATTCCGATGCAAGACTTTTATGACCAAACGCGTGCCATTCAATAGTCCGTTTTTTGCGTTCAGATTTCGCAATAGCATGATACATGCAGCAACCTTTAATTTCAGCAAATGCGGGTGGCATACCTGATGGGCACTGCTCGTTAAGGAACTCTGTTGGGAAATCAACTGCGTCGTTGGGATCATCGGAAATCATAGTATCTATGCTCCAATAAACCGTTTCATTTCCAGCGAGTAGCTTCAACAAGTCTGCAATACTTTAAATTAAAATGTTGTCTTGAAGAAATAATCAAAAACCTACATTTTAAGGTTATTTTTAACAAAATGATGAGTTAAATCCGTTTCCGGAATGAAACTGGGTTCTACAATCAAAAACTTACATTTTATTTATATATCACTGTCACTCACTTTGTGTTGCACAATTCACCGACTTTTCTTCGTTGAGTGTTACTATTTTCGGGAGAGTACATATAAGGGAAACAATACAATTAATGTCTAACTTTCAACCACAGTTGCATCTATTAGATGCGACCAACGTACAAACGGCGAGAATTATGGAGTTTGATTAATGGTAGCACAGACTTTGAATTATCTGCTGATATCTTAAACTCCGAGCCCCGTGCAGATCACTGAAATTGTTTTCCAAACTGAATATAATCTGAGCAATCTTGAACAGCTTGACGCAGCTGAAGTCCTTGTCAAGACTGCGCAATACGAGCCATAAGAACGTACAATTCTTTTCATGGCTTAGCTTTTAAATGAAGAATGCCAAAGAATTATTATTATTATTATTATTATTATTATTATTATTCTTCTTCTTCTTCTTCTTCTTCTCCTTCTCCTCCTCCTCCTCCTCCTCCTCCTCCTCCTCCTCCTCCTCCTCCTCCTTCTCCTTCTTCTTCTTCTTCTTCTTCTTCTTCTTCTTCTTCTTCTTCTTCTTCTTCCTCTTCCTCTTCCTCTTCCTCTTCTTCTTCTTCTTCTTCTTCTTCTTCTTCCTCTTCTTCTTCCTCTTCTTCTTCGCTTCCTTAGTTTCCTTCGTTCTTTAAAATTTTATTGATGTAATATCTTTAAAAGGAAATCACTTTTGGCATGACTTAGGACTAAAGGGAGGCAATCAAGACAGAATTCAGAAAAATGTGCAAATTATGTCTATAGTCAAACGATGTATTTTATTGATTGTACTAGCAACAACCCGCCAAAATTGGCAGGTTTTTAATAATAGTGTGTTGTTTCTGTTACACGTATTACATTTCTGCTTCTTCTATAGTCGCGTTTGCTCGCTGTGAATGACGCGATCGTTTCTTCCTTTTAGCCATCTTATCATTTTATCCATGATAATAAGTCTGCAATACTTTAAATTAAAATTGTGTCTTGAAGAAGCAATCCAAACACTTACATTTTTAAGAAAAATGATGAGTTAAATCCGTTTCCCGAATGAAACTGGACAGAAGAGTATCTTGATTGTCTGTTGATTTAATCTGCATCTTCGCACCTTCCTGTCTCCAGTTCAAGTTGTTGGCTTCTTTCCATAATCAAACTGTTTGCTCGCTGTGAATGACGCGATCGTCTCTTCCTTTTAGCCATCTAATCATTTTGATCCATAATAATAAGTCTGCAATACTTTAAATTAAAATTTTGTCTTGAAGAAACAATCAGAAACTTACATTTTAAGGTTATTTTTAAGAAAAATGATGAATTAAATCCGTTTCCCGAATGAAACTGGACAGATTAGTATCTTTATTTAATGCACACCGTCACACTTTTTCTATTTTCGGGAGAGAACATATAAGGGAAAACAATACAAATATTGTCTAACTTTCAACCACAGTTGCACCCCGTTAGCCGTGGTTGAAAGTTAATGTACTCTCTCAAAAATATAAAAAAGTGCGCAATTGACGGTTGCAAAATGTGACTGACCGACCGACCTAAGTACTTACGACGGTAATTATGGTATTGGATAACATACGCTTTGATTGACATGACCACGGCCTCATGGACTATGTTGTCTAAATGAGAATTCTGATCAATAGTATCCCTTAATGATCGAAGGATCGTCTTGGTGATAGGAAGATACCAAAATCTGTGCATATGTTTCAGGTTCTTATTCGAGTCACAACAAAAGCTTCTGGTAAGAAGCACATGTTGTATGACGAGAACTGTTGGCAGTGAAAGGACTTGATTTATATAAGTACAGGTATTCATTACTTTGACGAAACAAGATCCAGAAGTCACTTATTGCCCGAAATAATGAACAAAGACATTGACATTTTATATTTTTCCAACTTGTGATTTGTGTAAATATAAATCTGTAGTTTTTACCAAACTTATATTTTAATTAATAAATGTATAGATTTTATAAATCGCAGTTGATTGATTTTGTGTTAATTCTAGTTCTGTTCGAAACGTTGTTATTTTGTGGAAATTATGAGAATTATTTAATATTTTTAATTGATAGAGATAATTAACGAGCTGCATTTCACAACAACTATTAATAGAGACACCCTTGGAGCATAGGATAGGTCTAGCGAGAAGGTGACTTACTTCACAGCTCTCTTCAACTGCTACCATCTAGATCTGCGCAGTTAACTACCTGACTTGTCCAGTGCCATCCATACCACTAGTTCACATGTTCTCCTATCCAGTTGTGGGATCTATATCTATTATTTCCTTTCCAACATCCATCTCCCCACACTCTCTCCGGCAAACCTGAACATCTTCGGGTAGAAGAGGAATGCAGGCCCACGTGTTATAACTACTGTTTTATAGGCTGGAATGGGACCATGAAGGATCAAAGGTTTCATAGCGATATAATGCAATCACTTAGAAGGCAAGTCCAGACACAACAGGCCATTCACCTGCTTGTCTTAATCTATGATTACTTGTTCACACTGAGAGACACTTGGCTCTCTGGAAAACATCTACACCCAACAGTAAAAGAGGAAACGACTGCGAAAAGAAACGAAACGAAATAATGAATCATTCATAATACTATAATTACCCTTCAACTCCTCAAGGAACATCGACCTTCAACTCCTCAAGGAACATCGACCTTCAACAAACACGTATCAAGTTTTCCTGTCACATGACATCAAAGTCTGTCCATGCCTTCCTTATTCCTGTTGTTTCTGTCTCCAGTTGTCTTTTCCGTGGGTTTTTGGTCCATTTCTCTTAGCCTGGTGATTCCAGAATGACCTTACAGTGCTATCACCATGGTTTTCTCTGGTGATTCCAGAATGACCTTACAGTGCTATCACGAGGTTTTCTCAGTGTACATAACAGCATTGTGAGTATTATAAATTTGTTACATGTTTATCAGGATTCAGTCAAACAAATAGTGGGACCCTTAATCATGTTTCTTGTCAACCAGCAGTTTTACTCTTTGTATAGTTTTTTTTTTGTTTTTTTTTAAAGATATATCCACATACCATATTCATCCTCCATTTCGTTTCTTTCTTTTGGTTTGATTTAGATTTGAATGACTCTTTGCAGTCCACGCCTTTTTTTCACAAACGCTAAAGCGTTCGGAATATTTCGGTATTATATAATAGTTATTAACCATATATTCTCCGACCCATTTGACAGGCTTCTCAAAGTCTTTGAGTGTGCGCGCACCCCAGGCTGGGAACCTCTGGTATAATAGATCTATACCAATTGAACGTCGTTAATATGCGGAACATTTTTGGAACCCTGCTGCGATTGTTAAACCTAAGATTTAGCTCCCATATACCACTGATATTTTCTTCTGATATGATCTACAGTTGTCCTGGATACACGATCACCTGGTGAGAAAACAGAAGTGGGTCTTTCAGGTATAATACCTGGATGTGGAGTGAAGGCGTAACGTAGTACAGAGCTAATCGCTTTCCACTTCACTACCCTACGGAATTTCTGCCATTGGACTACCTTAGTAGAGCGCTATACATGTAGTCTTGTAAACCTCATGGATCTTCTTCAAGTACGATGCTATACTTGTAGTCTTGTAAACCTCATGGATCTTCTTCAAGTACCATACTATACTTATAGTCTTGTAAACCTCATGGATCTTCTTCAAGTACCATGCTATACTTGTAGTCTTGTAAACCTCATGGCTCTTCTTCAAGTACCATGCTTTACATGTAGTCTTGTAAACCTCATGGATCTTCTTCAAGTACCATGCTATACATGTAGTCTTGTAAACCTCATGGATCTTCTTCAAATACCATGCTATACTTGTAGTCTTGTAAACCTCATGGATCTTCTTCGAGTACCATGCTATACTTGTAGTCTTCTAAACCTCATGGATCTTCTTCAAGTACCATGCTATACTTGTAGTCTTGTAAACCTCATGGATCTTCTTCAAGTACCATGCTATACTTGTAGTCTTGTAAACCTCATGGATCTTCTTCAAGTACCATGCTATACATGTAGTCTTTGTAGAGTGTCAGGGATGGTATATGTGCCTGGCCTTGCCACTACTGTAGAATAAACGTGTTGTTGTGTATAGGCCACTGTTGAATGTCCGGATGCGGGTGTTATGTTTTGGGTCATGCACTGATCATCACTGAAGAAAGTCTTCTTCGGTTACCTCTGCATCATCGAATGAACCTGTCATGTAGACCTTGAGTGGGAGTGTCAAGTAACGCGAATGGTGTAGTAGTTCGGTGTAACAGACCTCTTGATAATAACTCTCACACACTCTCATGTATTGCAATGACGACTTGAACTGCCTCTGACATTTCAATAGTTTAATGAAGGCACGCAAACTGGACAGCATGGATACAGTCATGGACACATGTTGACATACATTCATTGGTTATTTGAATCGTGGATGATACATTCATGTAGTAGTGAAATATCATTCAACCCAAGGTAGCATTCACTGTTCTGGTAACTAATCGCCGTATCCTCTACTGACTGAACGCGTCAATGAGGATCGGTAAACATACAAAATTCATTGGCCGAACCTTCATTTCATAGCTAAGTTCTTAAGCTGAAATATGTCCAATGTTTGTATAACACTCATAAACCACGATAGTGGGTTTTCACCTCATAACAAGATCTCGAGACCACTGCCCGATAGTAGGATACATAATCTGTTCTCTTGACAGTGATCAAAAAATATGATGACAGGAATATAACATGGCCGCCTTCCTGAGTTGTCGCTCACTCACTCGTAGGAAGGTAGATATAAGCCAAAGTTACTTTATAATGTGCATATAAATAATTTCATAAAGTTTTCCATACAGCTCTACAGTAATCAAGTTAATTCACGTAGACATAACTGCTGTAGGAAAGCCTGTCATCTTCGTCGATACAAAACACAACCCTAGCGATACGAAGCACAATGTTCCATCTAGGTCTAATCGACTCGAGATCATCAAAATTAGGGTCTGGCATAACTGGAGTCCGAATCACACATATGAGGAGGATCTCTGACAAATAGACTCTTGCAGAGACACAAACTTCTCCTAGAAAAACATCTATGAATCACTGTTAAACCTTAAACAGTGCCAGCCCTGGAAAAAGCACTCAGCCATTTCTTGGCGACATTATCGGAACTCTTTACAACCCAGTAGGACTACGAAAACCTGCGCTAGATTCTGGCAGAAAGAATATAGTCCGACCTGAACATACAAAGGTATACAATATACGACTGAATCTACTTGCACTAGACAAGTAGTACACATGAATTCAGGCCATAAACATAACAAGCAAAATTAATCTATTTTCTGGCCCGAACAAATAAGAACGGACATGAATACAATATCCATGCGCCGGATCAATATCAAGAACGATCACTCATATCATCAAAAGTGTAAATCAATCATGAATTATCTAGCTTTACCAGAGGAAGCATTTTCATACACAAATGAATGCAAGTATATATTTTCCATATTAAATAGCCATATCGTATTTTTGTAATATGTGCGTCAAAATATGCACGCAACAGATTACCACACCCCTCGGGAAAAAAAATGGAACATTTTTTTTTCTTTGAAATACATCTAGGAGCAACATACAATAGGCTCACAACGCACCAATAACAATGCGCAGATGATAAGCATTGAGAATATATTTCATGAACTTAGAGAAAGTATTTCTCTAAGTATAAATATTTCCAGAGAGGTGTCACCAACGCATACTACAATACTTGCAATGCCACACTTTCTACATCAGTTTATACATAAATTTCATGTTAGATATCTTAACATCATGATCATCAAAGACGAAAAAACATTGAAAGATCAGCGGTGAATAAACATCAATGAACCGCTAAGTAGTGTTACAATCAATATATGATATATTACATATGTGTACACATTTCAACATAGGAACAACTGTAGCAAAGTTAGGCATATAATTTAACAGTTATGAATCATGTGGGCATCTAGACAAAATATCTGCCATCACATTTTCTGACCCACGGATAGCTCGCACCGAAAAATGAAACGGCTGCAGAGCAATCGCGTATCGCGTTGATCTCGCGCTCTTCAGATTTTTACTCTGAATAGCCGTAAGAGCTTTCTGGTCAGTTTCCACAATGAAATGCGCGCCAAGAAGAAATCTTTGCAGTTTAAGGATTGACCAAACCATAGCCAATAATTCACGGTCTAGGACCGAGTAATTCTTCTCTGCGGCATTTAATTTTCGAGAAATATACATCACAGGATGCAGAGTTCCAGAGTACTCTTGCATTAGTGCTGCTCCAATCCCGGTGGATGAAGCGTCACTACGAAGAATAAATGTCTTATTCTTAGAAGGCAATACTAGGATAGGTGAAGTAGAAAACATAGTTTTAACCTTATCCAAAGAGGATTGACATTCTTGAGTCCAATGGACTACATTAGGAGACCCTTTCTTTAGCAAGGAAGAAAGAGGTGACATAATGGAGGACAGATTCGGAATGAATCGTCCATAAAATTGTATTAGACCTAAGAGACTTCGCACTTGCTTTTTAGTCTTAGGAATAGAAATGTTAAGTATCTTACTTGTATTATGGTCCTCTGTTTTTAGGAAACCATGACCAACACGGTGACCTAAGAAAGATATTTCGCTAAAACCAATACAAGCTTTAGATGGTTTCGCTGTTAGGTTATGCTCGCGTAAGATAGACAATAGTTCATTTATCCCATTATAGTGTAACAGTGTAAATCAATCATGAATTATCTAGCTTTACCAGAGGAAGCATTTTCATACACAAATGAATGCAAGTATATATTTTCCATATTAAATAGCCATATCGTATTTTTGTAATATGTGCGTCAAAATATGCACGCAACAGTCTTGTAAACCTCATGGATCTTCTTCGAGTACCATGCTATACTTGTAGTCTTGTAAACCTCATGGATCTTCTTCAAGTACTATGCTATACTTGTAGTCTTGTAAACCTCATGGATCTTCTTCGAGTACCATGCTATACTTGTAGTCTTGTAAACCTCATGGATCTTCTTCAAGTACCATGCTATACTTGTAGTCTTGTAAACCTCATGGATCTTCTTCAAGTACCATGCTATACTTGTAGTCTTGTAAACCTCATGGATCTTCTTCAAGTACCATGCTATACTTGTAGTCTTGTAAACCTCATGGATCTTCTTCGAGTACCATGCTATACTTGTAGTCTTGTTAACCTCATGGATCTTCTTCAAATACCATGCTATACTTGTAGTCTTGTAAACCTCATGGATCTTCTTCAAGTACCATGCTATACTTGTAGTCTTGTAAACCTCATGGATCTTCTTCGAGTACCATGCTATACTTGTAGTCTTGTAAACCTCATGGATCTTCTTCAAGTACCATGCTATACTTGTAGTCTTGTAAACCTCATGGATCTTCTTCAAGTACCATGCTATACTTGTAGTCTTGTAAACCTCATGGATCTTCTTCAAGTACCATGCTATACTTGTAGTCTTGTAAACCTCATGGATCTTCTTCAAATACCATGCTATACTTGTAGTCTTGTAAACCTCATGGATCTTCTTCAAGTACCATGCTATACTTGTAGTCTTGTAAACCTCATGGATCTTCTTCAAGTACCATGCCAATAGATGCATGCGATCATGTCTTTCCACAACTTTCTGTCTCCAGAAGTGTTGATCAATTCTGTTGTTGATTTCATTCCATGCTCCGATGTTAAACTGACCAGAATATTCTCGTTGTGTCGTCCTCTATTTTCCTATCAACCTTTTCTGTTGTCACAATATATTTCATCTTTCCTCTTCTCATAACATAACCAAGGAAAGTGGATTACTGCCTCCTAATACGACAAGTAAGCTTTGTTTGCGGGCTGACTTTTGTTTAGGATATCCTCTGTGCTATTTGTAGCTGTTCGTAGTATTCTTAACGTTCTTCTATAAAAATAAAAGCATTCTTCGCTTGTCTACTAATTGTCATTGACTCACTTCCATTTATCAGGATAATATAACGATGAAGAAATCCCAATCGAACTTCCATTGACAAAGATTTGTTGCATAAAATAAATTTCACGTTATGGAAGGCTGCTTTTGCCTGGGTTGTTCTGCTCTTCCGCTTTTGGGATGCGTCTTCCGTCAGCTGGTATTAACGTGCCCACGTAAATGACTCTTATTGAATCAATAGCAACTTCCATAGAGAAGCCAGGGATCTGCTCCTTATCAAGGGGGCTTGAAGATGTGTTAATTTTAGCATGATAGCTTATCTTAACATGTGAGTATTCAATGACATACATCTCCATATCATATTATTTCTGAACCAAATTTCCATTACTGGTGTAATTTATGTCTAGTGGTATCAGCGATTCCTCAGAAGCTGAGAACCGCTGACCGAGAAATCTATGGCATAACGTACGCCAAATTCACACGGTGCGTGAAGTGGATGGACGTAGAGTGAGGAAGGGGAATTGAAAAGAATGTTTCTGGTTTGAAAAACATGTTTTTGGGAAAAAGTAAAACACTCGCAACCACGATTTGAACGAAATCAGCGTATTTCATGAATAAAAAACAGTGGTACAGTCAAGCATCCCAAAAAAAAAAACCAAAAAAAAAAACAAACTTAAGTGGCTGAGGGGAAGGTGAAATAGTGTCTTCTCCAAATCATCTCATACATGATAGGTAAGGGGTGTTTTCTGTGGTTTACAGTGTTGCCACCTGGTTTAGTTTAGTGACGAGCTAAAAACTAATGAAAGCCGCGCTTGTTTTTCAGTGTTGCCACCTACTCCTGGGATTTTCCAACACATTTCTGATAACAGTTCTATTTCGCGCTGAAGAATGTTAGCCCTGTACCGCACTTGTGTTGCTCCATAGAGTAACTTAAATCATCAGCCACATTTTCTTTATCGCTCCTTATGGAGCATGGAGCCACCACTGCTGTTGGTCCCCATAGGAAGCCTGCACCAAGCATCCACATACTCTTGTAGTGGTGATTGTTGTAGCAGTTTGTGTTACATGGCGAGGTTGCCAGCCCCAGCACAACCTGATATTAATGACCTTGTTAGATATGTCTGAGGGTGTAGTCGTCCTATTTTTTATTTGTCTGATCAAAGACCCACAGGAATCAGACGAGTAATAAAACAATGAAAAGTGTAAATAATAATATGGAGTAATTCAGTGGCCGCTTTTATAATTTCTGCTATTAGTACTACTATTACTACTACTACTACTTTTACTTCTACTACTACTACTACTACTACTACTACTACTACTACTACTACTACTACTACTACTACTACTACTACTACTACTATCTACTACCACTACTACAGTGCCACTACCACCACTACAGTGCCACTACCACCACCACTACAGCTTCTACTACTACTATTACTACTACTCCTACTATACAACTACTACCACTATCATCACCACCACTACCAGTGCTACTAACACTACCACCACCACTACAACTTGTATTAGTACTACAACTACTCCTACTATACTACTACTACTACTACCACCCCTACCAGTGCCACTACAACCACTACTACTACCACCACCACTACTAGTTCCACTACCACCACTACTACTACTACTACCACCACTACCAGTGCCACTACCACCACCACTACTACTACCACCACCACTACCAGTGCCACTACCACCACCACTGCTACTAATACTACCACCACCACTACCAGTGCCACCACTACCACTACTAATAATTCTTCCTCGAACACTCTGGCGTCAACACGAATATACAAATAGAACATTAGTCAACCACAGTACCACAAGATACTCGTACCTAATGTGGAACTGATCGTCAGAACAAAAAAGTGCCAGTGGAATAGTTGAATCTTCCGATGCATAGAACCCATATTGAGTAAACCTGTTGATATCATAACAAGTAATGGAATTCCCATGGTAAAATAGGTAGAGAGAGACAGAGACAGAGAGAGAGAGAGAAAGAGACAGAGACCAATACTCATAGAGAAGAGAGCTGGAGACAGAAATAAAAAAGATGAGGAAGGTATAAGCTAAAGGCACGTGACAGGAGAACTTGGCATGCGTTTGTTGAAGGTCAGTGCTCCCTGAGATCCTCATGGTTAATGGTGATGAGTGGTCAGAATCTGGCTGTGGACATCTCTATAAAACTTGTCCTGATATAGTGCCCATGAGTGGTCAGAATCTGGCTGTGGACATCTCTATAAAACTTGTCCTGATATAGTGCCCATGTGTGGTCAGAATCTGGCTGTGGACATCTCTATAAAACTTGCCCTGATATAGTGCCCATGAGTGGTCAGAATCTGGCTGTGGACATCTCTATAAAACTTGTCCTGATATAGTGCCCATGAGTGGTCAGAATCTGGCTGTGGACATCTCTATAAAACTTGTCCTGATGTAGTGCCCATGTGTGGTCAGAATCTGGTCGTGGACATCTCTATAAAACTTGCCCTGATATAGTGCCCATGTGTGGTCAGAATCTGGCTGTGGACATCTCTATAAAACTAGTCCTGATATAGTGCCCATGAGTGGTCAGAATCTGGCTGTGGACATCTCTATAAATCTTGTCCTGATATAGTGCCCATGAGTGGTCAGAATCTGGCTGTGGACATCTCTATAAAACTTGTCCTGATACAGTGCCCATGAGTGGTCAGAATCTGGCTGTGGACATCTCTTTAAAACGTGTCCTGATATAGTGCCCATGAGTGGTCAGAATCTGGCTGTGAACATCTCTTTAAAACGTGTCCTGATATAGTGCCCATGAGGGCCACTCTCGCATTCTCTTTTCCGTCATACATGAAGGCAGCCTAACAAAAGATATCTAGCAGTCACTTTATCAGTACCACAAATGTAGCCATTGGTAGATTCTGGCCTGAGCTTCTTGACCAGGTAGATGTCTCAGTTTGTGTCACTGGATGGCTCAGCTTGTGCGACTGGATGTCTCAGTTTGATTAACTGGAAGTGAGGTGACTTTACTTGGAAAAATGCTTCGAAAAGTCCAGTACAAATGTCATGACCTGATGAATGACTTTTATAGGCCTGGCGTGACAATTATCTGACATGACATAACATTTATGATTAAATTAAAAGATATATGTTGGCTTTTATTTAATTATGAGCAAGTAGCCCCGCCAAAATATGAACGGGTACTTAATTGTGTTGTGTTCTCTCTGCTGCATGTCCTGATGACGTCACTAATTATCCTGTGGTCATTTTATTTCTTTCTATTCTATTTCAACTTTAGTGGATCTTTGTAGTCAAACTTGTCATGACTTATGGTCAAAGCACCATAGAACAATTTAAGGGCATGCATGTTATTTTTATGGATGTTCAATATATCTTTCATGGTGCGATGCACACCGGTTCCGTATTTTCCCGAAATTTCACCACTGAAAGATGCAATGACGCCTGTGTTATTTTAATGGGTATTCAATTTAGTTTTAACGGTGCAGTGTGCGAATTTTTCATATTTCCCGCAATGCTGTGAGGTTGTTTCATTGTTGGTTACAAACGTTCATTAAGACATTGTTGGTTACAAACGTTCATTAAGACATTGTTGGTTACAAACGTTCATTAAGACATTGTTGGTTACAAACGTTCATTAAGACATTGTTGGTTACAAACGTTCATTAAGACATTGTTGGTTACAAACGTTCATTAAGACATTGTTGGTTACAAACGTTCATTAAGACATTGTTGGTTACAAACGTTCATTAAGACATTGTTGGTTACAAACGTTCATTAAGACCATTATAATATAAGGATGTAAAAGATTTAGTACAATTTTTATTTCAAAAAAAAAAAATATATTAAAAACAAAACAAATGCGTACGTGTAACTGTATCATGGTACTACTTGTACATAAATTCTTTATCATTTTGTCAATTACGTTTTTGTTTTAATGACGAAGTTGTTAATCCCAAAGCACAATTTTACGACATGCCTGGTAGGGAGAAGTGACCAGTTCTTTACTCCCAAAATATCAGGCTCTTGGATCCAAAAGCCTACTTTTAATTGCTACAGGTAATATTATATTTTTAATTGCCAAACTTGTCCGCATCCAGCACAACATTTTTAAAACTCTGGCACAATGGCTTGATATATTGCCAAGTTGTTATCACCGTTTGTAATTTTGTGTTGTTGTTTTCAAAAAATACATTTACAATTTTATGTTTATATTTTTCATTCATGTTTATCTTTCCTTAGACATGAATATTTTTTTTTTTTTGGTTGTTGCTGAAACACAACAGTGACTGTCAGTCAGTTCTCAGAACTGTACTTGAGATTTCATTATTTACATAAATATATCATCATCATCATTACCTTTTAGCTACGACCTTGTTCCAAAAACCCCCAGGATAAAAGATGTGGAGGGAGACTATAGAGCACATGGAGAAGAGAACTGGAGATATACCGTACATGAAAGTGATGATGAATACATGAAAGTGATGATGAATACATGAAAGTGATGATGAATACATGAAAGTGATGATGAATACATGAAAGTGATGATGAATTCACGACAAGACCTGGAACTGATGGCACGGGACAAGAAGACTTGGCATAAGTTTGTTGAAGGTTTATGTTCCTTGGGGAGTTGATAGGGTGATGATGATGATGATGAATATGCCACACTTTTATTACTCTTCAAATTTCAGTTTCCTATGGAGCATAGGCGTTTAACCAGCGTCGCCTGAGCCAGCTGTCTTATGCCGTCAGTCAACTTGAGTTTTAACCCTGCACCTTCTGACCCTTTTACCTTCCTTATATTCATCGGGTCTTCCTTATTTCTTATGCCGTGCGGAAGATAGAATTAAATAAATATTTTTCAAAAAAGAGAGGTCTTCCAGTGTGCTCTAAGCAGTTAGTTCAGAAACTATATTAATTTGTTGTTTATGTTTTGTTGTATCTGCTTCACGCTTCCTCTTTAGAATTATTATCTAATATACTGTATGGAGGGTCTGATGATCTAGTTTTTCATTTTAATATACCTTACTTCTAATTGTAATCAGATACTGTAAATGTATGCTTTTATACTACTTATAATGTTGCATCGCCATTGAACTAATACCTTAAGTATGTTGGAGAATATCATTGTCTGGATACCTAGCAATAAAGATGAGTAAGAGGAAGGGCAAAATGCAAGACCATATATGTACGATTCTCATCTATCAGTCAATACCCTTTACCTCCCTAAGGAGCATAGGTCATAAAGCTGGATCTCGTATAGTGAAGGCGTCAACAATTCACTCCCTGTGGCAGTATCTGCTTGGGACTCAAAGCTGTTCACATGTGGGAACATTTTCCGCATGCGCTGACAACACATGAAGTCCCAGGTAATTCAGCAGATTTCCAAAATGTCACGAGTTCTTATTATATGCCACCATAATCTGATTATGTTTCAGATTATGTCTAATTTACTGTATGAATGGTTTAGATTGTGTTTGTAAGTGTTTTTTTTTTAAAGGTATTAATTTTTGTTAATTTATTTTAATTAATTATTTTTTTTTATTTTTTTCCCCCTTAAATTTGATTATGTCTGGATGTTACAAATGTATGCTATTATTTTACCTCGATAATGTTGTATGCTTAAATAATGCTAAAAATACATGTGCTATTGAAAGGATACGGTATGTAAGATGACAGAGAGAAGAAGGGCAGAATGTAAGACGGGCCTGCGTGCCCAATTCTTAACCCTTTGAAAATAAAGTTCGTTCATTCATTCTTTTATTTGATCACGTGTTTGCATGTTTCCGTCCAGCTAGTTTTCACACCTGCTTGATCTTTCTTGCTCTCTGTTTCTTAACTTACTTCACATTACTTTATTCTCTGTGCATCTCGCTAAGCAAAGAAATGCATACGCGGAAAAAAAAAATAAAGAAGAGCCGTGAAACAGCATTCAATCACTGTGCTGAGAAAGAATTAAACGTGCTCTGTTATTTATTTCTGCATGCCACGAAAAGATCCAGAAAATTAAGGAATGCTAAAAACAAAATGAAGTTTGTCGACAAATGAATGTGTTACAGCTATTGGCATATGCGTCGGGTATAGAAAGTCTGCTTGCTGAAACTTTCATTAGAAATCCCCCCCCCCCCCCTCATAGATATCTTTCGACATTCCAACTATGCTTGTGAATTGTTCGAGAATTTCGCACTTGAATTTGTTGTACAAATGATTCATGCCCCCCGAAACTTTTGATATTTAAGATACATTAGTAAAGTCTTCTTTCCTTTCATAACTTATCTTGAAGCGTATATTAAAGCACTGAGAAACTTCTCCAGTTATGTTTGTCTAGTGCAAGCTAAAGCAGTTTGAACAACGCCTTTTATAGCCAAAGTTGTAGTAAGAGATAATTACACCGAAATACTAATGGCAAGATGATCTTTCATTGCATTGAGAAATATATGGAGATTAAAATAAGCCAAGTCCAAAGCTCAAATACAAATATCCAGCTCTCATGTCAAGTCAGTCCTATTGTACCGCTCTGTAACATGGAGATAAAAAATGACAACCAGAAAGATAATACTTTCATAAATAGTTGCTTGCGAGGATTCAAGGATTTGAACTGAGGTGACAAGATGGCCAATGTGGAACTGGTGGAGAGAACAAGACAAACGCCAGTGGAACGTGAGGTGAGGCGAAGACGCTGACACTGGATACAACACATTTTATAGCATTACGAGGCAGTTCGTGCTGTGGAATCCCAAGGCGGACACCACCCCCCCCCCCCCCCCCCCCCCCCAAATAAAATAATTAAAAGAGAACTGGAAACAGACATGAAAGTATAAAGAAATCATTGGCAACCTTGAACGGACGGCGCAGGACAAGAGAGCTTGGCATGTTTCTTTTCAGGGAGCTAAAAGACATTGATTGACCGATTGATTTCTCCCGTTTGTTTTCGGCAATCCATTGCATTATCAATATAGAGCGACATTTATATCGATAATGATGCAACAAAAATGACAATCAACGCTGTGTACTTTGACGTCGTGACATACAAACATTTTGTAATAAACTCTCTTGATCTTTGACATGTAGAAGGAAGGTCAGTTATTTAATTGACATTGCTGATATTTGATATGTTCTTTAAGGAGAATAGTATGTTTGATGGAGGCTAGTGGTTTTTGTATCCTTACTTCTTGACTTCGAAATGTCACCTTTTAGGGAACAACGAGCAAGTAACCTGTCAAAAAGACAGCTTGCTGTATGTCGTAACACATTCACTCTCGCAATGAAGCGTAATTTGAATTGAATGGCTCCTATATGCGGATTGCCTATAACGGCTATAACTATTTTTGGTATAGTTTCCTCTATCTATCTATCTATCTATCTATCTATCTATCTATCTATCTATCTATCTATCTATCTATCTATCTATCTATCTATCTATCTATCTATCTATCTATCTATCTATCTATCTATCTATCTATCTATCTATCTGTCTGTCTGTCTATCTGTCTGTCTGTCTGTCTGTCTGTCTGTCTGTCTGTCTGTCCGTCTGTCTGTCTGATTGTCTAATATGTCCTGTCTGTCTGTCCGTCCGTCCGTCCGTCCGTCCGTCTGTCTGTCTGATTGTCTAATCTGTCCTGTCTGTCTGTCCGTCCGTCCGTCTGTCTGTCTGATTGTCTAATCTGTCCTGTCTGTCTGTCCGTCCGTCCGTCTGTCTGTCTGTCTGATTGTCTAATCTGTCCCGTCTGTCTGTCTGTCTGCCTGTCTATTTATATTATCTGTCTTTCTTTCTTACGCGTACCTAACATTGACCTACTTTCGTTTGTCTGTTACGATTCACATGGCTCAGCTTTTACTCTCTATTTGTTGTTTATTTCTAAGTAACAGAAGCAACCTTATGTCGGGATCATAGTTTCACCCTTTCCTAGTTTACGTGATTACAAACGCTACGCCAAATCCGCCCCACGTCTTAAAGAACATCACAGCACAGTGCCAGAAGGTAGAAGTGTCAACTTCTTAACTATCGCTTTAGATCTGTTGTACCCGATTTTACTATAATCGTAAAAATGAGTTGTTTACCATTTTTACAATGGAGCCATAAAAAGAAATAATACTGGAGGTTTCGGGGAAAAAAAACGTGTCTACAGCCACAAGAACAAAAAAGACACAAAAAAGGCTGAAAAGAAACAATTACATTGGAACTCAATAATCCGAAATCCCAATAATCTGAACGAGCCAGGATTGTTTTAATGACAGCACCAGAAAGTGAGAAGTGTACCTAAGCTAAATGTGCCCTTGACGGTGAAAGTCGTAGGTGGAAAAGAGTGTCCATTTTTAACTCTCACATTCATCCGGTCAACTCGCTTAGTGTGAGTGTGATTGTCGAGTGTCTGTATAGCTTTACTATGACCGTTCTGTACGTGTGACGTCATACTCTTCTTCTAAAAGAAAGCAGAAATTCAAAATAACTGAATAAAAGTTTGAGATTTTAAGCAGATTTGATTTTCGAAAGGAGAAAGCGGGTCTTCGTTAACCAAATTCTACGTTGGAAAGTCCAGCCATAAAAGACAGTAAAAACAACAAGTATAATACTGTAAAGTTGGCATAGAAGCTTGATTCGGATGACTGGAGAGATATTGGCCGTGCTACAGACCGCGATGGCCACGTAATAGCGACAAATTGAGTACTGTCCAATTCAACTTCTCTTGCTGGAACGAGTGAGAGACCTAGCAACGAAGTTCAAAAATGCTGCTGCTGAAAGTTCCACTGGTTCTTGTTACCAGTGAATAAAAATACGTTAAGTACAACTCGGCATATTTTGTTTTCTGTATTTTTTTTATTTACTAAACCGGTTTGGAAATCTCCAAACATTTTGATACGTTCTAAAATTCGAACAAATTGTAAATCCGAACCAACCCCAGTGTCAATTATTTGAGATTATAGGGGGTTATAATTATATTATATATTCAAAAGCTAACTTACTTAGTCGTTCCTCTTCTATCGTGAGATGTAGGGATTTGGAGGAGAGAGCATCATACTATCCTTTCGGCTGTCTTCCTCCTGGTCTGGATCCAATCTAGTCATCTGTCCTTCAGAAATTGTCTAATGTTGTCCTCCCAGCGAACTCTGGGTCGTCCTGGAGGTCTGGATCCCTGGCTCTTATTTCCCACACTTGTCGTGGTAGCCGATCTTCTGCAGACACATAAACAGAAGCTAATAACGCTAAAAGTCGGAAATAGTTAACAGTTTGTACTTTGTGGGTGATATGCCAATGTTAAAAACATGCTGTGTTGTGCACTGATGTGGTAGGTTAGCATTGTTTACAAAGTGTGTTTTTCATCTATTAAATGCTCAGAATAACAGATCTAGAACATTATGTTTTTGACAGTTGGCACACCTTCATTTCTGCTTTTGTAATCTTGATGCTGTCATCCTTTATTGTTTAGTGCATTTTCCGAAAATATGTTCATTTCCTTAACACAGTAAAATTGCTGTGGCGCAATCCGTTTTCTTTGGTATGCTATGAAAAGAGGCCAGCTAGAATATACTCGTATAGTGACAGTAGAATGGGTTTGGTTTGGTCTTAGCTGTAACAGGGTTAGTGACAGTAGAATGGGTTTGGTTTGGTCTTAGCTGTAACAGGGTTAGTGACAGTAGAATGGGTTTGGTTTGGTCTTAGCTGTAACAGGGTTAGTGACAGTAGAATGGGTTTGGTTTGGTCTTAGCTGTAACAGGGTTAGTGACAGTAGAATGGGTTTGGTTTGGTCTTAGCTGTAACAGGGTTAGTGACAGTAGAATGGGTTTGGTTTGGTCTTAGCTGTAACAGGGTTAGTGACAGTAGAATGGGTTTGGTTTGGTCTTAGCTGTAACAGGGTTAGTGACAGTAGAATGGGTTTGGTTTGGTCTTAGCTGTAACAGGGTTAGCGACAGTAGAATGGGTTTGGTTTGGTCTTAGCTGTAACAGGGTTAGCGACAGTAGAAGAGATTTGGTTTAGTCTTAGCTGTAACAGGGTTAGCGACAGTAGAAGAGATTTGGTTTAGTCTTAGCTGTAACAGGGTTAGCGACAGTAGAATGGGTTTGGTTTGGTCTTAGCTGTAACAGGGTTAGCGACAGTAGAATAGATTTGGTTTGGTCTTAGCTGTAACAGGGTTAGCGACAGTAGAATAGATTTGGTTTGGTCTTAGCTGTAACAGGGTTAGCGACAGTAGAATAGATTTGGTTTGGTCTTAGCTGTAACAGGGTTAGCGACAGTAGAAGAGATTTGGTTTGGTCTTAGCTGTAACAGGGTTAGCGACAGTAGAATAGATTTGGTTTGGTCTTAGCTGTAACAGGGTTAGCGACAGTAGAATATATTTGGTTTGGTCTTAGCTGTAACACGGTTAGCGACAGTAGAAGAGATTTGGTTTGGTCTTAGCTGTAACAGGGTTAGCGACAGTAGAAGAGATTTGGTTTGGTCTTAGCTGTAACAGGGTTAGCGACAGTAGAAGAGATTTGGTTTGGTCTTAGCTGTAACAGGGTTAGCGACAGTAGAAGAGATTTGGTTTGGTCTTAGCTGTAACAGGGTTAGCGACAGTAGAAGAGATTTGGTTTGGTCTTAGCTGTAACAGGGTTAGCGACAGTAGAAGAGATTTGGTTTGGTCTTAGCTGTAACAGGGTTAGCGACAGTAGAAGAGATTTGGTTTGGTCTTAGCTGTAACAGAGTTAGCGACAGTAGAAGAGATTTGGTTTGGTCTTAGCTGTAACAGGGTTAGCGACAGTAGAAGAGATTTGGTTTGGTCTTAGCTGTAACAGGGTTAGCGACAGTAGAAGAGATTTGGTTTGGTCTTAGCTGTAACAGGGTTAGCGACAGTAGAAGAGATTTGGTTTGGTCTTAGCTGTAACAGGGTTAGCGACAGTAGAAGAGATTTGGTTTGGTCTTAGCTGTAACAGGGTTAGCGACAGTAGAAGAGATTTGGTTTGGTCTTAGCTGTAACAGGGTTAGCGACAGTAGAAGAGATTTGGTTTGGACTTAGCTGTAACAGGGTTAGCGACAGTAGAAGAGATTTGGTTTGGTCTTAGCTGTAACAGGGTTAGCGACAGTAGAAGAGATTTGGTTTGGTCTTAGCTGTAACAGGGTTAGCGACAGTAGAAGAGATTTGGTTTGGTCTTAGCTGTAACAGGGTTAGCGACAGTAGAAGAGATTTGGTTTGGTCTTAGCTGTAACAGGGTTAGCGACAGTAGAAGAGATTTGGTTTGGTCTTAGCTGTAACAGGGTTAGCGACAGTAGAATAGATTTGGTTTGGTCTTAGCTGTAACAGGGTTAGCGACAGTAGAATAGATTTGGTTTGGTCTTAGCTGTAACAGGGTTAGCGACAGTAGAATAGATTTGGTTTGGTCTTAGCTGTAACAGGGTTAGCGACAGTAGAAGAGATTTGGTTTGGTCTTAGCTGTAACAGGGTTAGCGACAGTAGAAGAGATTTGGTTTGGTCTTAGCTGTAACAGGGTTAGCGACAGTAGAAGAGATTTGGTTTGGTCTTAGCTGTAACAGGGTTAGCGACAGTAGAAGAGATTTGGTTTGTTCTTAGCTGTAACAGGGTTAGCGACAGTAGAAGAGATTTGGTTTGGTCTTAGCTGTAACAGGGTTAGCGACAGTAGAAGAGATTTGGTTTGGTCTTAGCTGTAACAGGGTTAGCGACAGTAGAATGGGTTTGGTTTGGTCTTAGCTGTAACAGGGTTAGTGACAGTAGAATGGGTTTGGTTTGGTCTTAGCTGTAACAGGGTTAGTGACAGTAGAATGGGTTTGGTTTGGTCTTAGCTGTAACAGGGTTAGCGATAGTAGAAGAGATTTGGTTTAGTCTTAGCTGTAACAGGGTTAGCGACAGTAGAAGAGATTTGGTTTAGTCTTAGCTGTAACAGGGTTAGCGACAGTAGAATGGGTTTGGTTTGGTCTTAGCTGTAACAGGGTTAGCGACAGTAGAATAGATTTGGTTTGGTCTTAGCTGTAACAGGGTTAGCGACAGTAGAATATATTTGGTTTGGTCTTAGCTGTAACAGGGTTAGCGACAGTAGAAGAGATTTGGTTTGGTCTTAGCTGTAACAGGGTTAGCGACAGTAGAAGAGATTTGGTTTGGTCTTAGCTGTAACAGGGTTAGCGACAGTAGAAGAGATTTGGTTTGGTCTTAGGTGTAACAGGGTTAGCGACAGTAGAAGAGATTTGGTTTGGTCTTAGCTGTAACAGGGTTAGCGACAGTAGAATAGATTTGGTTTGGTCTTAGCTGTAACAGGGTTAGCGACAGTAGAAGAGATTTGGTTTGGTCTTAGCTGTAACAGGGTTAGCGACAGTAGAATGGGTTTGGTTTGGTCTTAGCTGTAACAGGGTTAGTGACAGTAGAATGGGTTTGGTTTGGTCTTAGCTGTAACAGGGTTAGTGACAGTAGAATGGGTTTGGTTTGGTCTTAGCTGTAACAGGGTTAGCGACAGTAGAAGCGATTTGGTTTAGTCTTAGCTGTAACAGGGTTAGCGACAGTAGAAGAGATTTGGTTTAGTCTTAGCTGTAACAGGGTTAGCGACAGTAGAATGGGTTTGGTTTGGTCTTAGCTGTAACAGGGTTAGCGACAGTAGAATATATTTGGTTTGGTCTTAGCTGTAACAGGGTTAGCGACAGTAGAAGAGATTTGGTTTGGTCTTTGCTGTAACAGGGTTAGCGACAGTAGAAGAGATTTGGTTTGGTCTTAGCTGTAACAGGGTTAGTGACAGTAGAATAGATTTGGTTTGGTCTTAGCTGTAACAGGGTTAGTGACAGTAGAATAGATTTGGTTTGGTCTTAGCTGTAACAGGGTTAGCGACAGTAGAAAGGGTTTGGTTTGGTCTTAGCTGTAACAGGGTTAGCGACAGTAGAATAGATTTGGTTTGGTCTTGGCTGTAACAGGGTTAGCGACAGTAGAATAGATTTGGTTTGGTCTTAGCTGTAACAGGGTTAGCGACAGTAGAATAGATTTGGTTTAGTCTTAGCTGTAACAGGGTTAGCGACAGTAGAATAGATTTGGTTTGGTCTTAGCTGTAACAGGGTTAGCGACAGTAGAATAGATTTGGTTTGGTCTTAGCTGTAACAGGGTTAGCGACAGTAGAATGGGTTTTGGTTTGGTCTTAGCTGTAACAGGGGTAGCGACAGTAGAATAGATTTGGTTTAGTCTTAGCTGTAACAGGGTTAGCGAAAGTAGAAGAGATTTGGTTTAGTCTAAGCTGTAACAGGGTTAGCGATAGTAGAATAGATTTGGTTTGGTCTTAGCTGTAACAGGGTTAGCGACAGTAGAATAGATTTGGTTTGGTCTTAGCTGTAACAGGGTTAGCGACAGTAGAATAATTTGGTTTGGTCTTAGCTGTAACAGGGTTAGCGACAGTAGAATAGATTTGGTTTAGTCTTAGCTGTAACAGGGTTAGCGACAGTAGAATAGATTTGGTTTGGTCTTAGCTGTAACAGGGTTAGCGACAGTAGAATAGATTTGGTTTGGTCTTAGCTGTAACAGGGTTAGCGACAGTAGAATAGATTTGGTTTGGTCTTAGCTGTAACAGGGTTAGCGACAGTAGAATAGATTTGGTTTGGTCTTAGCTGTAACAGGGTTAGCGACAGTAGAAGAGATTTGGTTTAGTCTTAGCTGTAACAGGGTTAGCGACAGTAGAATAGATTTGGTTTGGTCTTAGCTGTAACAGGGTTAGCGACAGTAGAGAGATTTGGTTTGGTCTTAGCTGTAACAGGGTTAGCGACAGTAGAAGAGATTTGGTTTGGTCTTAGCTGTAACAGGGTTAGCGACAGTAGAAGAGATTTGGTTTGGTCTTAGCTGTAACAGGGTTAGCGACAGTAGAAGAGATTTGGTTTGGTCTTAGCTGTAACAGGGTTAGCGACAGTAGAAGAGATTTGGTTTGGTCTTAGCTGTAACAGGGTTAGCGACAGTAGAAGAGATTTGGTTTGGTCTTAGCTGTAACAGGGTTAGCGACAGTAGAAGAGATTTTGTTTAGTCTTAGCTGTAACAGGGTTAGCGACAGTAAAAGAGATTTGGTTTGGTCTTAGCTGTAACAGGGTTAGCGACAGTAGAAGAGATTTGGTTTGGTCTTAGCTGTAACAGGGTTAGCGACAGTAGAAGAGATTTGGTTTGGTCTTAGCTGTAACAGGGTTAGCGACAGTAGAAGAGATTTGGTTTGGTCTTAGCTGTAACAGGGTTAGCGACAGTAGAATAGATTTGGTTTGGTCTTAGCTGTAACAGGGTTAGCGACAGTAGAAGAGATTTGGTTTAGTCTTAGCTGTAACAGGGTTAGCGACAGTAGAAGAGATTTGGTTTAGTCTTAGCTGTAACAGGGTTAGCGACAGTAGAATGGGTTTGGTTTGGTCTTAGCTGTAACAGGGTTAGCGACAGTAGAAGAGATTTGGTTTAGTCTTAGCTGTAACAGGGTTAGCGACAGTAGAATATATTTGGATTGGTCTTAGCTGTAACAGGGTTAGCGACAGTAGAAGAGATTTGGTTTGGTCTTAGCTGTAACAGGGTTAGCGACAGTAGAAGAGATTTGGTTTGGTCTTAGCTGTAACAGGGTTAGCGACAGTAGAAGAGATTTGGTTTGGTCTTAGCTGTAACAGGGTTAGCGACAGTAGAAGAGATTTGGTTTGGTCTTAGCTGTAACAGGGTTAGCGACAGTAGAAGAGATTTGGTTTGGTCTTAGATGTAACAGGGTTAGCGACAGTAGAAGAGATTTGGTTTGGTCTTAGCTGTAACAGTGTTAGCGACAGTAGAAGAGATTTGGTTTGGTCTTAGCTGTAACAGGGTTAGCGACAGTAGAATGGGTTTGGTTTGGTCTTAGCTGTAACAGGTTTAGTGACAGTAGAATGGGTTTGGTTTGGTCTTAGCTGTAACAGGGTTAGTGACAGTAGAATGGGTTTGGTTTGGTCTTAGCTGTAACAGGGTTAGCGACAGTAGAAGAGATTTGGTTTAGTCTTAGCTGTAACAGGGTTAGCGACAGTAGAAGAGATTTGGTTTAGTCTTAGCTGTAACAGGGTTAGCGACAGTAGAATGGGTTTGGTTTGGTCTTAGCTGTAACAGGGTTAGCGACAGTAGAATAGATTTGGTTTGGTCTTAGCTGTAACAGGGTTAGCGACAGTAGAATATATTTGGTTTGGTCTTAGCTGTAACAGGGTTAGCGACAGTAGAAGAGATTTGGTTTGGTCTTAGCTGTAACAGGGTTAGCGACAGTAGAAGAGATTTGGTTTGGTCTTAGCTGTAACAGGGTTAGTGACAGTAGAATAGATTTGGTTTGGTCTTAGCTGTAACAGGGTTAGTGACAGTAGAATAGATTTGGTTTGGTCTTAGCTGTAACAGGGTTAGCGACAGTAGAAAGGGTTTGGTTTGGTCTTAGCTGTAACAGGGTTAGCGACAGTAGAATAGATTTGGTTTGGTCTTGGCTGTAACAGGGTTAGCGACAGTAGAATAGATTTGGTTTGGTCTTAGCTGTAACAGGGTTAGCGACAGTAGAATAGATTTGGTTTAGTCTTAGCTGTAACAGGGTTAGCGACAGTAGAATAGATTTGGTTTGGTCTTAGCTGTAACAGGGTTAGCGACAGTAGAATAGATTTGGTTTGGTCTTAGCTGTAACAGGGTTAGCGACAGTAGAATAGATTTGGTTTAGTCTTAGCTGTAACAGGGTTAGCGACAGTAGAATAGATTTGGTTTGGTCTTAGCTGTAACAGGGTTAGCGACAGTAGAATAGATTTGGTTTGGTCTTAGCTGTAACAGGGTTAGCGACAGTAGAATGGGTTTTGGTTTGGTCTTAGCTGTAACAGGGTTAGCGACAGTAGAATAGATTTGGTTTAGTCTTAGCTGTAACAGGGTTAGCGAAAGTAGAAGAGATTTGGTTTAGTCTAAGCTGTAACAGGGTTAGCGATAGTAGAATAGATTTGGTTTGGTCTTAGCTGTAACAGGGTTAGCGACAGTAGAATAGATTTGGTTTGGTCTTAGCTGTAACAGGGTTAGCGACAGTAGAATAGATTTGGTTTGGTCTTAGCTGTAACAGAGTTAGCGACAGTAGAATAGATTTGGTTTAGTCTTAGCTGTAACAGGGTTAGCG
Source organism: Oreohelix idahoensis (assembly GCA_024509875.1). Lineage (NCBI taxonomy): Eukaryota > Metazoa > Mollusca > Gastropoda > Stylommatophora > Oreohelicidae > Oreohelix > Oreohelix idahoensis. The sequence goes on along the minus strand of JAMPIV010011354.1, from coordinate 544,006 downwards.
ACAGTAGAATAGATTTGGTTTGGTCTTAGCTGTAACAGGGTTAGCGACAGTAGAATAGATTTGGTTTGGTCTTAGCTGTAACAGGGTTAGCGACAGTAGAATAGATTTGGTTTGGTCTTAGCTGTAACAGAGTTAGCGACAGTAGAATAGATTTGGTTTAGTCTTAGCTGTAACAGGGTTAGCGACAGTAGAATAGATTTGGTTTGGTCTTAGCTGTAACAGGGTTAGCAACAGTAGAATAGATTCGGTTTGGTCTTAGCTGTAACAGGGTTAGCGACAGTAGAATAGATTTGGTTTGGTCTTAGCTGTAACAGGGTTAGCGACAGTAGAATAGATTTGGTTTGGTCTTAGCTGTAACAGGGTTAGCGACAGTAGAAGAGATTTGGTTTAGTCTTAGCTGTAACAGGGTTAGCGACAGTAGAATAGATTTGGTTTGGTCTTAGCTGTAACAGGGTTAGCGACAGTAGGAGAGATTTGGTTTGGTCTTAGCTGTAACAGGGTTAGCGACAGTAGAAGAGATTTGGTTTGGTCTTAGCTGTAACAGGGTTAGCGACAGTAGAAGAGATTTCGTTTGGTCTTAGCTGTAACAGGGTTAGCGACAGTAGAAGAGATTTGGTTTGGTCTTAGCTGTAACAGGGTTAGCGACAGTAGAAGAGATTTGGTTTGGTCTTAGCTGTAACAGGGTTAGCGACAGTAGAAGAGATTTGGTTTGGTCTTAGCTGTAACAGGGTTAGCGACAGTAGAAGAGATTTTGTTTAGTCTTAGCTGTAACAGGGTTAGCGACAGTAAAAGAGATTTGGTTTGGTCTTAGCTGTAACAGGGTTAGCGACAGTAGAAGAGATTTGGTTTGGTCTTAGCTGTAACAGGGTTAGCGACAGTAGAAGAGATTTGGTTTGGTCTTAGCTGTAACAGGGTTAGCGACAGTAGAAGAGATTTGGTTTGGTCTTAGCTGTAACAGGGTTAGCGACAGTAGAATAGATTTGGTTTGGTCTTAGCTGTAACAGGGTTAGCGACAGTAGAAGAGATTTGGTTTAGTCTTAGCTGTAACAGGGTTAGCGACAGTAGAAGAGATTTGGTTTAGTCTTAGCTGTAACAGGGTTAGCGACAGTAGAATGGGTTTGGTTTGGTCTTAGCTGTAACAGGGTTAGCGACAGTAGAATAGATTTGGTTTAGTCTTAGCTGTAACAGGGTTAGCGACAGTAGAATATATTTGGATTGGTCTTAGCTGTAACAGGGTTAGCGACAGTAGAAGAGATTTGGTTTGGTCTTAGCTGTAACAGGGTTAGCGACAGTAGAAGAGATTTGGTTTGGTCTTAGCTGTAACAGGGTTAGCGACAGTAGAAGAGATTTGGTTTGGTCTTAGCTGTAACAGGGTTAGCGACAGTAGAAGAGATTTGGTTTGGTCTTAGCTGTAACAGGGTTAGCGACAGTAGAAGAGATTTGGTTTGGTCTTAGATGTAACAGGGTTAGCGACAGTAGAAGAGATTTGGTTTGGTCTTAGCTGTAACAGTGTTAGCGACAGTAGAAGAGATTTGGTTTGGTCTTAGCTGTAACAGGGTTAGCGACAGTAGAATGGGTTTGGTTTGGTCTTAGCTGTAACAGGGTTAGTGACAGTAGAATGGGTTTGGTTTGGTCTTAGCTGTAACAGGGTTAGTGACAGTAGAATGGGTTTGGTTTGGTCTTAGCTGTAACAGGGTTAGCGACAGTAGAAGAGATTTGGTTTAGTCTTAGCTGTAACAGGGTTAGCGACAGTAGAAGAGATTTGGTTTAGTCTTAGCTGTAACAGGGTTAGCGACAGTAGAATGGGTTTGGTTTGGTCTTAGCTGTAACAGGGTTAGCGACAGTAGAATAGATTTGGTTTGGTCTTAGCTGTAACAGGGTTAGCGACAGTAGAATATATTTGGTTTGGTCTTAGCTGTAACAGGGTTAGCGACAGTAGAAGAGATTTGGTTTGGTCTTAGCTGTAACAGGGTTAGCGACAGTAGAATAGATTTGGTTTGGTCTTAGCTGTAACAGGGTTAGTGACAGTAGAATGGGTTTTGGTTTGGTCTTAGCTGTAACAGGGTTAGCTACAGTAGAATAGATTTGGTTTAGTCTTAGCTGTAACAGGGTTAGCGAAAGTAGAAGAGATTTGGTTTAGTCTAAGCTGTAACAGGGTTAGCGATAGTAGAATAGATTTGGTTTGGTCTTAGCTGTAACAGGGTTAGCGACAGTAGAATAGATTTGGTTTGGTCTTAGCTGTAACAGGGTTAGCGACAGTAGAATAGATTTGGTTTGGTCTTAGCTGTAACAGGGTTAGCGACAGTAGAATAGATTTGGTTTGGTTTTAGCTGTAACAGGGTTAGCGACAGTAGAATAGATTTGGTTTGGTCTTAGCTGTAACAGGGTTAGCGACAGTAGAATAGATTTGGTTTGGTCTTAGCTGTAACAGGGTTAGCGACAGTAGAATGGGTTTTGGTTTGGTCTTAGCTGTAACAGGGTTAGCGACAGTAGAATAGATTTGGTTTGGTCTTAGCTGTAACAGGGTTAGCGACAGTAGAATAGATTTGGTTTAGTCTTAGCTGTAACAGGGTTAGCGACAGTAGAAGAGATTTGGTTTAGTCTTAGCTGTAACAGGGTTAGCGACAGTAGAATAGATTTGGTTTGGTCTTAGCTGTAACAGGGTTAGCGACAGTAGAAGAGATTTGGTTTGGTCTTAGCTGTAACAGGGTTAGCGACAGTAGAAGAGATTTGGTTTGGTCTTAGCTGTAACAGGGTTAGCGACAGTAGAAGAGATTTGGTTTGGTCTTAGCTGTAACAGGGTTAGCGACAGTAGAAGAGATTTGGTTTGGTCTTAGCTGTAACAGGGTTAGCGACAGTAGAAGAGATTTGGTTTGGTCTTAGCTGTAACAGGGTTAGCGACAGTAGAAGAGATTTGGTTTGGTCTTAGCTGTAACAGGGTTAGCGACAGTAGAAGAGATTTGGTTTGGTCTTAGCTGTAACAGGGTTAGCGACAGTAGAAGAGATTTGGTTTGGTCTTAGCTGTAACAGGGTTAGCGACAGTAGAAGAGATTTGGTTCGGTCTTAGCTGTAACAGGGTTAGCGACAGTAGAAGAGATTTGGTTTGGTCTTAGCTGTAACAGGGTTAGCGACAGTAGAAGAGATTTGGTTTGGTCTTAGCTGTAACAGGGTTAGCGACAGTAGAAGAGATTTGGTTTGGTCTTAGCTGTAACAGGGTTAGCGACAGTAGAAGAGATTTGGTTTGGTCTTAGCTGTAACAGGGTTAGCGACAGTAGAAGAGATTTGGTTTAGTCTTAGCTGTAACAGGGTTAGCGACAGTAGAAGAGATTTGGTTTGGTCTTAGCTGTAACAGGGTTAGCGACAGTAGAATAGATTTGGTTTGGTCTTAGCTGTAACAGGGTTAGCGACAGTAGAAGAGATTTGGTTTGGTCTTAGCTGTAACAGGGTTAGCGACAGTAGAATGGGTTTGGTTTGGTCTTAGCTGTAACAGGGTTAGTGACAGTAGAATGGGTTTGGTTTGGTCTTAGCTGTAACAGGGTTAGTGACAGTAGAATGGGTTTGGTTTGGTCTTAGCTGTAACAGGGTTAGCGACAGTAGAAGAGATTTGGTTTAGTCTTAGCTGTAACAGGGTTAGCGACAGTAGAAGAGATTTGGTTTAGTCTTAGCTGTAACAGGGTTAGCGACAGTAGAATGGGTTTGGATTGGTCTTAGCTGTAACAGGGTTAGCGACAGTAGAATAGATTTGGTTTGGTCTTAGCTGTAACATGGTTAGCGACAATAGAATATATTTGGTTTGGTCTTAGCTGTAACAGGGTTAGCGACAGTAGAAGAGATTTGGTTTGGTCTTAGCTGTAACAGGGTTAGCGACAGTAGAAGAGATTTGGTTTGGTCTTAGCTGTAACAGGGTTAGTGACAGTAGAATAGATTTGGTTTGGTCTTAGCTGTAACAGGGTTAGTGACAGTAGAATAGATTTGGTTTGGTCTTAGCTGTAACAGGGTTAGCGACAGTAGAAAGGGTTTGGTTTGGTCTTAGCTGTAACAGGGTTAGCGACAGTAGAATAGATTTGGTTTGGTCTTGGCTGTAACAGGGTTAGCGACAGTAGAATAGATTTGGTTTGGTCTTAGCTGTAACAGGGTTAGCGACAGTAGAATAGATTTGGTTTAGTCTTAGCTGTAACAGGGTTAGCGACAGTAGAATAGATTTGGTTTGGTCTTAGCTGTAACAGGGTTAGCGACAGTAGAATAGATTTGGTTTGGTCTTAGCTGTAACAGGGTTAGCGACAGTAGAATGGGTTTTGGTTTGGTCTTAGCTGTAACAGGGTTAGCGACAGTAGAATAGATTTGGTTTAGTCTTAGCTGTAACAGGGTTAGCGAAAGTAGAAGAGATTTGGTTTAGTCTAAGCTGTAACAGGGTTAGCGATAGTAGAATAGATTTGGTTTGGTCTTAGCTGTAACAGGGTTAGCGACAGTAGAATAGATTTGGTTTGGTCTTAGCTGTAACAGGGTTAGCGACAGTAGAATAGATTTGGTTTGGTCTTAGCTGTAACAGGGTTAGCGACAGTAGAATAGATTTGGTTTAGTCTTAGCTGTAACAGGGTTAGCGACAGTAGAATAGATTTGGTTTGGTCTTAGCTGTAACAGGGTTAGCGACAGTAGAATAGATTTGGTTTGGTCTTAGCTGTAACAGGGTTAGCGACAGTAGAATGGGTTTTGGTTTGGTCTTAGCTGTAACAGGGTTAGCGACAGTAGAATAGATTTGGTTTGGTCTTAGCTGTAACAGGGTTAGCGACAGTAGAATAGATTTGGTTTGGTCTTAGCTGTAACAGGGTTAGCGACAGTAGAAGAGATTTGGTTTAGTCTTAGCTGTAACAGGGTTAGCGACAGTAGAATAGATTTGGTTTGGTCTTAGCTGTAACAGGGTTAGCGACAGTAGAAGAGATTTGGTTTGGTCTTAGCTGTAACAGGGTTAGCGACAGTAGAAGAGATTTGGTTTGGTCTTAGCTGTAACAGGGTTAGTGACAGTAGAAGAGATTTGGTTTGGTCTTAGCTGTAACAGGGTTAGCGACAGTAGAAGAGATTTGGTTTGGTCTTAGCTGTAACAGGGTTAGCGACAGTAGAAGAGATTTGGTTTGGTCTTAGCTGTAACAGGGTTAGCGACAGTAGAAGAGATTTGGTTTGGTCTTAGCTGTAACAGGGTTAGCGACAGTAGAAGAGATTTGGTTTGGTCTTAGCTGTAACAGGGTTAGCGACAGTAGAAGAGATTTGGTTTGGTCTTAGCTGTAACAGGGTTAGCGACAGTAGAAGAGATTTGGTTTGGTCTTAGCTGTAACAGGGTTAGCGACAGTAGAAGAGATTTGGTTTGGTCTTAGCTGTAACAGGGTTAGCGACAGTAGAAGAGATTTGGTTTGGTCTTAGCTGTAACAGGGTTAGCGACAGTAGAAGAGATTTGGTTTGGTCTTAGCTGTAACAGGGTTAGCGACAGTAGAAGAGATTTGGTTTGGTCTTAGCTGTAACAGGGTTAGCGACAGTAGAAGAGATTTGGTTTGGTCTTAGCTGTAACAGGGTTAGCGACAGTAGAAGAGATTTGGTTTGGTCTTAGCTGTAACAGGGTTAGCGACAGTAGAAGAGATTTGGTTTGGTCTTAGCTGTAACAGGGTTAGCGACAGTAGAAGAGATTTGGTTTGGTCTTAGCTGTAACAGGGTTAGCGACAGTAGAAGAGATTTGGTTTAGTCTTAGCTGTAACAGGGTTAGCGACAGTAGAAGAGATTTGGTTTGGTCTTAGCTGTAACAGGGTTAGCGACAGTAGAAGAGATTTGGTTTAGTCTTAGCTGTAACAGGGTTAGCGACAGTAGAAGAGATTTGGTTTGGTCTTAGCTGTAACAGGGTTAGCGACAGTAGAAGAGATTTGGTTTAGTCTTAGCTGTAACAGGGTTAGCGACAGTAGAAGAGATTTGGTTTGGTCTTAGCTGTAACAGGGTTAGCGACAGTAGAAGAGATTTGGTTTGGTCTTAGCTGTAACAGGGTTAGCGACAGTAGAAGAGATTTGGTTTGGTCTTAGCTGTAACAGGGTTAGCGACAGTAGAAGAGATTTGGTTTGGTCTTAGCTGTAACAGGGTTAGCGACAGTAGAAGAGATTAGGTTTAGTCTTAGCTGTAACAGGGTTAGCGACAGTAGAAGAGATTGAAGGTAGAAGAGAAAAAATGATAATTAGCTCTAGGAACAAGAAGTTGTGGAGAGACTTACGTGAAAAAGATGAAGAAGAAAAGTATTTCTCTTTGGTGTAGCGATTAGAACTTCCGCCTACAACACGGGAGACAAGGGTTTGTTTTGTTGCTGTTGTTTTTTTTTTTTTTTTTTCTCTAAGGCACCGATACAAAATCTACAAGGTGGGATTATTTACTCACAATGCTCAGTCACAAGGCCGCTACGTTTAACTACGAAAGGTTAAAAATTTTTTTTTTTTTTTTTTCAAAACCAGAACACATAAACCAGGAGTCGTTGCTGCAACTCCCAGTAGACTCATTAACTAGAGATAATCATATTTCTGAAGTTTTTCTACAGGCAAATTCCAATACAGAACTGTCGTGTGTATAGTCTATGATATGACGTTTTTGTTGTAGGGACAGGCATGTTAATTTTGTCCTACTTGGTTCCTGGTGGTCTCTTGGAGAGATGAAGAATAGGAGCACTGGTTTCTCAGGTCATTTATAAGAGACCGTTAATGTGAGGTTGTGGATAAGGCTGTCAGCCTCATGAAATAAACAATTGTTGCGGGAATAACCAATGAAAGAGCTCACGAGGAGATGCTCCTTACGTGCATATCTCAGGGGAACCCAATGTAGTTGCTACCACATGCTCAGTTAGGAGCCAGAAGGATAAGAAAAAGAAGAAAATTCGTTTTAGCATTAAGCCAACGCCAAATGAGTTTTAGCATTAAGCCAACGCCAAATGAGTTTTAGCATTAAGCCAACGGCAAATGAGTTTTAGCATTAAGCCAACGCCAAATGAGTTTTAGCATTAAGCCAACGCCAAATGGGTTTTAGCATTAAGCCAACGCCAAATGAGTTTTGCTGTAGACAATCCTGTTTCGCCGTCTTTGCTAGGGACAAAATTATGTCTAAAAGCTGCTGCGTGAAACTGGACGAAACTTAACTGTAGAAATTTCACGAAAAAGAGTTTCGTTACAGTTTCATTCTAGAGTATTGCTTTAAATATCGCCTTTCCTTCTACTTGGTGGTCAAATAATCCGAGCACTTGCTTCTCCAGGCAAAGTTATCGATTTCGACACCAGGCAGCGTCATACTCCAGTCAACCCCGTTGTAAATGGGTACTTGATTCTGCTCGTGATGTGAGAAGGCAAAGGCAAAATGGAAGAGAATAGAGAACGGTCACCCCCACCTTATAATACTGAAATCTAGAAGAGTGAAATAACCAACACTTTACACCCTTATGGCAGTATCACATATGGGACATCACCCGTGTGTTACCGGGGCCCGAAAGGGGAGCAAAGAATAGTAACACTGCACCCTACCACGCATGTCGTAAAAAGCGACTAAGGAGGGTATGGGCATGGGGCTGTTTACCCCATCCCGTAAAAACTTCGCACAGTGGGCTGATCACCTGCTTGCCAACCAGTCTGATTACGGAAACAATGATAGATTGTTTGGTCTGTTTTTGTTCCACAAAGACGCCACCAGGCGTGGTGGAAACAGCGATAGATTGATCAATTTGTTGTTGCCCTAAGACGCCACTAGGCGTACTGGCCACATACTGCTTTGCCGGTTGATGGCTAAGGATGGAAGAAGAAGAAGACATATGGGACATACGTTTACCCTTTTGCTATAGAAATGTCACAAGCTGAGTGCTACATTAGGAATTCTTATAACTGAGAGCTGCTACAAAAGGACTGCCATAGTATGTAGCATACAAATTAATATCGTAAACTACGTTTGTCAGTCCGATTATAAAACATTACAGCAGATAAAAAGCAGTATCAAACTTTGGCGTATGTAGACTTTTATATTATATAATTGGGTATATTTTAAGCCAGTTCTTTTCAGCGTTCTTTTTCTCGCTTACCACAAAATATTTTTTTTTTTTAAAGAAGGCATGTACACATAGCAACACTTATTGAAAATATTATCTGCATCATGTGAAAGAAATTATTTAAGAATACAGACTACAACATCACGAGCATGTGACATGTTGTGGCACTGGCTTCCAGCAAATGATCCACCTTCATTGAGAAGTATTTTGTACTACCAACTGATTCATTCTGGCTTTTAAGAACAAAAGACATACACGCTTTCACTGAAAAAATGGATTCATTGCCTTCTGTCAGTTCAATAAGTTAGTATGCATGAAAATAATCTTACAAAAACGAGCTCTTTTTACATGAATGTAAACCTATTTTAACAATTAACATTTCCTTACATCATCGTATGCAACCAGAATACGCTGAACGTGTCGCAAGTGATACGGGTGCCTTCGGTTGAAAGAAAAAAAAATAAATGTTGCTTTAACAACTGTTATGCACGTAAATGAACAAAACTTCAGTTACAGTTAAAGCTTGTGGTATCAACAGCGCATTTTAACAGTCACCAGAAATAATTTATAAACAACCAGAAAAGACGTTCCAGAAAGGGAGCTGGCCGTTTGTTGTCTTTAGCATTGTCTCGTCAACACAGCTCCATTTTTTTTAAAATGCCGAACTAATTAAAATAAGCGCATCCCTTACAAAAAAAGGCACGTTTTTAACAGTTAAATAAATATTATCTTAGTGCAACTCTGGTCTTCGAGACGCACTTGTCACTGAATGGCAATTGTTTCTTTTTGTTTACGTAAATATTCAATCTTTGTCGACATGTAGTTTAAAGTTTAATCAGTCTTCTAATCCTACAATCAGTGGTTCCCAACCTGTGCTCAGTGCCACCTAGGGGAATAAACGTACTGATTAAGGGCGTAAATTGGCTGTTGTTAAACTGGACATCTAAAAAAAAGACATCTTTTTACAACAGATAATAACATAGGATACAGCAGTTAGCAGGAACAATAGACAAATAACAAATAAATAACAAATATCTCTATCTTGACAATTACGCTACTGTTCCCTCGTGCAATGTCGTACGTGGCGACTAAAATGAGATTGTGCATGGGTCTGGCAAGCTCTTCATGTTAAAAACATTGGCACTGAAACCACTACTGCAAGAGAAGTTGAATGCTTTGTGCAGGCTTCATGCAGTGAGACCCTCTACAGTGGTGGCTCTATGATCCGTAAGGAGCGGAAAAGAATATCTTGATGAACACTGGTATTGTGATCAAAAACTGATCTTGATACAGTTGAAATGTAAGCCTGTTGTGTTATTATTTTGATTGTATTTCTGTTCCCCCAGCTTTGACTAAATAACTGACAACATAAATTTATAATTCCACATCTTTTAGGGATGCATTCCCGTTACACGCCCATTGAGGCATATTGGGAATATGGTATTAGGCCCCATTTTCTTGACCATCACAGCGGCCGCCTTAACTTTCCCAGCGTTGCTTTGGTACACATTTCATGAGGCTGGCTCGACCCCGGAGCCGTTTGTTTGGTTTAAAAAATCCCACCTCAACTGGGGATCTGTCGTAATTTTTACAAGATAGGTCTGAGATATTTAAGGTCCTGTCCGAGCAGAGGTGATAGTGGTAACTATGTGAGAGTAAGGTTAAGAAGTAGTTTTTCTCACGAGGGTGATAGTGTAAGAGAAAGATCAGTCACTGGAGTGAGTAATTTCTCTTATCCAGCCTATCTTTACGACTATATTTAAATCAGACGCACTTTCTCTCCTTATACAAAATACAAGTTACACTGCACCCACTTACACACAATTCTGTGACAAATACGCACAAACGTGAAAACAAACTATGGATAACAATATATGGGCAGGGTTGACCAACACGATAACTTAAGGTTTATTAAATTTATTATCACTAAAAATTCACAACATCAAGCATATACATTAATAAAGCATGGTTTACAGACAAATGAAATTAACCCAATCGGTACTCCCCTGTTGAAAAGGAAAAGAAAAGAAGATCCCAAACTGAGGTTAATTAACTCAAAAGATCAAAATTTAACAATAAGGTATGGAATGGTCAATAAGGGAAAAGAACCAGTTCCTAATTAAACTATCCCGTAAATGCTCTGGTTAGGGAGAAAAAAAAGGAAGATTTGTATGATGGTGGTAACAAAAGGAAAATATGTTTCTCTCTTTCTGTTCATTCATCCAGTCATACTGTGGTCACACTCAAATTCGCTTACCCAATAGTTGTCGCAGGTATTCCTTGTGTCACCGTGGTGGTGAACTCCTAGGACTGGTTGCGGTACCAATTAAACTAAATGTCACAGTGCAGGTTCTTCTTTTAAAGTAAACTAGGTGACTGGGGCAGGCCTAGTTGTCTACCTTCTGTTTGTCAATTTGATCCATTGACCTATCCTCCAAGTAAGAGTATATCTTAATACTGGCCCTCACCGCCAGAGTTATTGATTCCTGGATGATATTTTCTCAAACTTCCAACCTAAACTCGTTCCATCCCTTCTTATGATGTTACTTAAGTGACAACTTCGTGTAGTAGTTATTCCCTTATGTCTATTATCTTGTTTACTCTAGCACTCAACAACCTTTTAGAGAATTAACCTAACTTGAGAAGTGTTCCATCAAAACAAGTGGTTTATTTACATCAAACATTCCATCATAACAGGAGGCATGTGGTACAAATTCCAGGTACAAACATTTCCTAACTGCCTCTTGTATGTCCCATTCCTTCTGGGCACATTCACATACCTATATATATAGTTATAGCTCTCTGCCTGAGAACATATTCAGGTATGGTTTATACATATTTTCTTCCCTTAAGGCTTTTCTATTTATTCTGGCTTCTCCCAAGCCTTTCATCAACTCTTTCCTGAGTTTTTTCTTTCATCTACTAATCCGGTCAATTTGACTCAATTTAATCAAATACCATCATCTTAATATTCATATATGCAAATCAATACATTGGGTACACCTGTTGCAGTATCCTCATACTTATACCTGCTAGAGAGCGCATGTTTCATCCTGTAAATACAATCAGCCTTCAATTGCTTACTCATCTTACTTGTAGCAGTCGATGTTGCAAAGTTCATTATACAATAGCCCAGCACGGCTATTAAATCCCTGTTCTCCTGTAAAATCTTCTCAGCTCACTTAATTAGTCTCAGTTTATTCACCTCATAGTCAATTTTGTAGCTTCAGCTTCGTTTCTCATTATTCTGTGCTCACTTAGTTGTAAGCGTCGTTAACCTTGTAATACTTTATTTCAACTTCTGAAATCATTCTATTCAATGTCTATCAAAAGTTATGAGTCAAAGGACCTACTTACTTTGGTTGCAAAGAATCCTCACAACACTCATATTTCTTACTATCACCTCTTATCTCTAAAACCTATATTTTAAACACAGTTCTGTCTTTCATAGGTGAATAGATTCTACTACTCTAACTAGGTCTATAGGATTCTTCAGAAGTATTCATTCTGTTTCCCACAGAAATTGAACTTGAGCCTGGCAGAATACACATTCCTGCCACTCTACGTCCTTAACTAGGACTGCTCCTCCGAAAATGCGACCGCTCCTCAGCGCGTCTAAATGCCTTCTCTATAAAATCATTACTAGCTCATCTGTCCTTGTTTACGGTAAATTCATTCGTTCCTCCTATTCTTCGCTCAGCTGAAAAATGTTCACGCTTATCCGCTGTGTAAACAACTCAGTGAAGTGTCATCCGTTGTCCTGATAAACTTTTCACGTGCATATTTTTTTTCCTCAACTCACTTAATCATATAAGGGAGGTAATTAACCATTGTCTCCCTTTGCATATTTGACTTAACCTTATATTATCTTCTCTAAAGCTTGCTATACAATTCTTATATGTACATTTTCTAAACCATAATTACCAACTCACCAAATCTACTTATGTGTAATTAAGCACTTTCCTCCCCTGACTTTAATAATTAGAGTCTTCTCCCTTTAATCAAAGCATGAGTTCACTCATCTTATTTCCCTTTTAGCAAGACAAATAGTCTTTATTCAAATCTATTCTTATTTCTTAAACCATTTTTTCATACCTTCCCTCTTAACCAAAACTAAATCACCGCTTATAATTCCTGCTTGAGCATTTTATAATGCTCGTAGCAAAGTCAACGGTGACATACAACCCGGGGCCATACAAATGTATCCCATAGGGAGACATTTGTGTTCCATCATCTAGCAATCCCATCCTATTCTTAACATACCATCATTACCGCGCCTGTATATCTATTCAAAGTTTACATGATAATAAATATTCAAAAAACCCAAAAAAATTTTTGAAGCGAATTGTAACGCTACCTCATTGCTGAACCTTAGCTTGAGGCATACCATCAATACTCAACCAAAAAAAATAAATCATGGCTCTGCACTTATTATCTATATATATATATATAAATGTTCCTATTTTTCGACATGGTCACTGCCTCTGGACACAGAGGTTTGTCAGTACCTTTATATGTCTTGAAATATCTGCTGTTAATGTAATTTATCCATTATACGAGACAGATAAGCAGAAATAACTAATTAGTGGTGCATCAGTAAATATCCTAATGTGATAGTGAAAGATGTCACTATGTCAGAGTTGATGTGCCCGACTGATTCTAGTCTTTGATGCATCAGTCAAGTCCTTAACTCTGTCTAAACTTATATATACATGCACTAGTATCTTCATATGTATTAGGGCGATAGTGAAAGATACATGTCACTATGTCAGAGTTGATGTGCCCGACTGATTCTAGTCTTGGATGCATCAGTCAAATCCTTAACTCTGTCTAAACCTATATATACATGCACTAGTATCTTCATATGTATTGGGGCGATAGTGAAAGATACATGTCACTATGTCAGAGTTGATGTGCCCGACTGATTCTAGTCTTGGATGCATCAGTCAAATCCTTAACTCTGTCTAAACCTATAAATACATGCAGTAGTACGTCAGGGTTAACAAACTATCTACCCTTAGGATGTAAAAGTAATATAGTCATGACCCTATAACTGTCATTACCATCATCTCTTAAGTAAGCAGTACCCATAATACCAATACTGCAACCAAGTTGTTTTTTTGTGTTATCTCTGTACAACCAGTGCAGTAAAAAGTGGGGACGTTCATCCTCAGTGCAATATTTGCCTATGTCCATGAGTAAGACTCCACTTGACTGAGTCTGGATCACTTCCCTTTTTTTCTTTTCTCTTTTCTTTTTTTTTTCCTCCTCTGGTCCTGAATACCTTTATGTCTGAAATAGGTACATTATAATAATTAACATGCATTTAATGTACTATACATATTTTAACCAATGTCAGTGTTGATCATCTGGTATGCTGCATCTTGTACTTTGGGAAGAACACTATTAAGTTTCCTAAAACTATATGTAGTTATTCTAGTTTGTCACTTTCATAAGATTATATGTGTGTACTCTACTGTGTCACAATGATGAACTTCTATGTATTCACTCTACTTTGTCACATTCTTAAGACTATGTTTTTAATTCACTTTGTCACATTCTTAAGGCTATATGTTTGATCTAGTTTGTCACACTCTTAAGACTATGTGTAATCTAGTTTGTCAACTCGACTCTCTTTAAAGAAGTTAGTGAGTACTGTAAGTGTCTAAGCGTGCTCCAATATATGAATATCAACTTAAGTTAAACACAGTGTGACTCAATTAACTATCGTAACTTTAGGTACTATGTTGGTTAAAGTACCGAATTAACCACTATATCTGGGTTAGTGCTTTATGACGACTACACTAAGTTGGAGATTTGTTTTGCGAGTTCCAACAGTGTAATCTCTCTGCTGGAGAGGCGACTGTGATACTGTGACGAAGCTGATATGCATTGCGATGTCGTGTTTATAGTCGCTCTGCAGGAGGTGGGGGCGAACGAATATTTATATTTTGTTGGAAACTTAGTGAAGGTTTATGTACTTGGCGATGATTTCTTTTGAATCTTGTTCGTAGATGTTCTTGCGGTAATCGTAGCAATTTCGCTCTTGGTGGTGAATCTAGTGACGACGGTTGGTAAGGGCGTTTGGTAGCTATGCGTATTTCGGTGCTGGTTGTATCATCTATACACTCTATGTCGCTGTCTTCTCGTTCTGTTACGTCAAGTTCAGATTCCACCTGTGCCGAAGGCGTATTAATGACATTCTTGTTACTATTTATGTGCTTCGCTGTAGGACTCTGGATATGGTGAGTAATGTTACTTTTCGTCACTTGTAAAAACTGTTCGTCATCGCTATCCGAGCTAGAGTATGTAGGCTGGTGTCGACTGGAGGTTGACGGTTGTAGTCCCTGACTACCATGTTCTTCTGTAAAGTTGCTACCGTGGGGGGCTATGTTTCTCGTTGCTGATTTCAAAGGTCTGTCATCTTCACTATCCCAAGTAGAAGGTGTAGACTGGTGTTGACTGGAGGTTGACGGTTGTAGTCCCTGACTACCATGTTCTTCTGTAAAGTTGCTACCGTGGGGGGCTATGTTTCTCGTTGCTGATTTCAAAGGTCTGTCATCTTCGCTATCCCAAGTAGAATGTGTAGACTGGTGTTGACTGGAGGTTGACGGTTGTAGTCCCTGACTACCATGTTCTTCTGTAAAATTCCAATTCGGCTGATTCTTCTGAAGCTGTATGTGATCGTCTTCTGTCATCACCTGTTCGCTTCACATGATCACTGGGGTTGTGACAGGTGTCACAGGGAATATGTTAGGGCTGACGAAGGGATAAGGGATGATGGTTGTGACCATGTGATTAACATTGCGAACATTGATGTGTTGTCTTCGTATAGTGTGGCTAGACTTCTCAAGTGATTCTCGCTTCTGTATTTCGTCTGTAAGGCTTGGAATCCGCTGTACTGTTTCTTCTTGCTGATTGTAAAAGTCTATTATCTTCCATGTCCCAACTTGATCATATAAGTTAGGATTAACTTGTAGCTGTCTCTCGTCTTCAATAATCCCGACTGTAGTGTATGCTTGGGGTTGTAGTTGTGGCTGGGGTGGTTGTTGTTCGGTTCCATAGTTGCTGTCTTCTTATGTGGCTTCTCAAAAAAAAAAATCTCAATTTCGTCTATCTGCCGTCGTCACCACGACTTTCTATTTCCGTCGTCACCACGACTTTTCACAAAAATTTTCTTGCCGGACTACCGCGGCCTCAAATGTACGTCTTACATGTCCTTCACTCTTCTCCTCTAATGCAGTATCCTATTGGTCAGGTATACTCAGTTCTCTTGTGTGCGGTACGGACCCATTATACTAAGTCTTCTCAAGACTGAGCTACCGCCGCCATATTGTTTGTATCTTATTATGCTATGCCACTGCTCTCATAGCTTGTTGCTATTATCTCCCATTCTCCTTACTTATTCACCATCTCTATTAACTTCATCATTTTGGCCTTGAGCGTCTTCAACGCTATCGTCTCTTTACTTTTCAGCGTCTCTATTACTATCAGTTTATCCATATCTTGAGCCCCTTCTATTATTCTGACTTCATTAACAACTTGTTTCCTCTCTGTCTCTCTGTCTCGTATATCTCCCAAGTTTTTCTCAACCTCCTTATTTCTTACTTCGTCAACCGTTTGCTTCGGTTTGTCTCTATCTCCCATTTCTTCCCTTCTTTCACTCCCTGAGTTCCTCTCAGGTTCTATGTCGCTACCGCGACCTCTAATTATATAACTCTTATTTCTCTCCTCCTCTCTACTACGAGATCGGTATCTCCCTCGATCCTTAGTAGTTTCTCTACTTCTACTACTCTTCCTATAAGCTTCTCGGCTCTTGGATCGGTAACCGCGTCGATCCGTATCTCTTCTTCTACTATCACTTCTATGTCTCAGCCTATCTCGGCTCTTAGATCGGAAATCCTCTCGATCTGTATTTCTCCTATCTTCATCGTCCATTCTCAGCTCCTCAAATTTTCTGTCAATAAATTCGTACAGTGCAGCTATATCTTCCCGAATCTCTGCTGCACCACTATTTGTTACTTTATTCTCTGTTTGTATTGTTGAATCTGCAACCTTATTCTCTGTTTGTGTTGTTGAATCTGCAACTCTATTCTCTGTTTGTGTTGCCGAAGCTGTCGCTGTATTCTCTGTTTGTATTGCTGAGTCCATCTGTGCTGATGCTGTAACTTGCTTCAGCTGTTCTTGATTCTGTTGTAGATTAAGGCTATCATCTCTTGAATATCCACTATCTAAGGAAACCTCGCTCAACTTTAGAACCGGTACATAACTTTGCACATTCAGGTCAGTTCTTTCTGGATTTCTGCATGTGACAGCTTCTTGTTTCTCATCTTGCACTTGATCTTGAATGTTACTTTGTTGTACGTTATGAATAATATTCTTGTTACTTTGACTTGACTTTCCTTTCTGAAGAAGTAATGTCTTTATGTCTTCTAGAACACCTATTCCTTTTGACACTAGACTGTTCAGCATCTCATCAGCAGTCTCTATCTCTGAAATATTAGCAATTGTTTGCTGGACTTTTCTGCATTGTTTATCTTTCTTACGTGCCTGTTTTTGACTCCATAGCATCGAGAAGAATGTATCTGGCTTCATGACTGCGCTGTCATTCTTCGCTTCTTCTTCTTCAGATGTTATCTTGTGTAACTTATTGACCATTTCAACACTGCACTGATCAGGTAAATCATCTGTAACTTGTCTTGACTTTATCCTGACTGGAATTAAACTCTTCTTAAACCTGTCATCCGTTTGCACTGCGACATTCTCTGTCTGAGGCTCTATTTTAATAGCTGCAGGTTCAGTTCGTTTTTTCAAATTCAATTTTGGTCTTCCTTCTTTCACTATCAGTGGTTGTAGCTTGATTTCAACAATCTCCTTTATTTCAATTTTATAAAGTTTTGCAACCAATCCATCTACTATTCGTATCCAAGGGGAATCGACTGTGTACTTTCTACAGCGCTTTAACTCTGAAGCAAAGTCTCTCATTTCTATTCTCTTCCTTCTGTTCTCTATGGTTGTCGAGCACTTCTCCATGTTTCAATATCTCTTTTACAATTATACTTGGTCTAGAGGTGGTGCTGTTGATATTCCATCTCTCCTTGTGATGTAGCCATGTCACTTTAAGAAGGGTTGGTCACGGCGCCAATTAATCTAATGTCACCGTGGTGGTGAACTCCTAGGACTGGTTGCGGTACCAATTAAACTAAATGTCACAGTGCAGGTTCTTCTTTTAAAGTAAACTAGGTGACTGGGGCAGGCCTAGTTGTCTACCTTCTGTTTGTCAATTTGATCCATTGACCTATCTTCCAAGTAAGAGTATATCTTAATACTGGCCCTCACCGCCAGAGTTATTGATTCCTGGATGATATTTTCTCAAACTTCCAACCTAAACTCGTTCCATCCCTTCTTATGATGTTACTTAAGTGACAACTTCGTGTAGTAGTTATTCCCTTATGTCTATTATCTTGTTTACTCTAGCACTCAACAACCTTTTAGAGAATTAACCTAACTTGAGAAGTGTTCCATCAAAACAAGTGGTTTATTTACATCAAACATTCCATCATAACAGGAGGCATGTGGTACAAATTCCAGGTACAAACATTTCCTAACTGCCTCTTGTATGTCCCATTCCTTCTGGGCACATTCACATACCTATATATATAGTTATAGCTCTCTGCCTGAGAACATATTCAGGTATGGTTTATACATATTTTCTTCCCTTAAGGCTTTTCTATTTATTCTGGCTTCTCCCAAGCCTTTCATCAACTCTTTCCTGAGTTTTTTCTTTCATCTACTAATCCGGTCAATTTGACTCAATTTAATCAAATACCATCATCTTAATATTCATATATGCAAATCAATACATTGGGTACACCTGTTGCAGTATCCTCATACTTATACCTGCTAGAGAGCGCATGTTTCATCCTGTAAATACAATCAGCCTTCAATTGCTTACTCATCTTACTTGTAGCAGTCGATGTTGCAAAGTTCATTATACAATAGCCCAGCACGGCTATTAAATCCCTGTTCTCCTGTAAAATCTTCTCAGCTCACTTAATTAGTCTCAGTTTATTCACCTCATAGTCAATTTTGTAGCTTCAGCTTCGTTTCTCATTATTCTGTGCTCACTTAGTTGTAAGCGTCGTTAACCTTGTAATACTTTATTTCAACTTCTGAAATCATTCTATTCAATGTCTATCAAAAGTTATGAGTCAAAGGACCTACTTACTTTGGTTGCACAGAATCCTCACAACACTCATATTTCTTACTATCACCTCTTATCTCTAAAACCTATATTTTAAACACAGTTCTGTCTTTCATAGGTGAATAGATTCTACTACTCTAACTAGGTCTATAGGATTCTTCAGAAGTATTCATTCTGTTTCCCACAGAAATTGAACTTGAGCCTGGCAGAATACACATTCCTGCCACTCTACGTCCTTAACTAGGACTGCTCCTCCGAAAATGCGACCGCTCCTCAGCGCGTCTAAATGCCTTCTCTATAAAATCATTACTAGCTCATCTGTCCTTGTTTACGGTAAATTCATTCGTTCCTCCTATTCTTCGCTCAGCTGAAAAATGTTCACGCTTATCCGCTGTGTAAACAACTCAGTGAAGTGTCATCCGTTGTCCTGATAAACTTTTCACGTGCATATTTTTTTTCCTCAACTCACTTAATCATATAAGGGAGGTAATTAACCATTGTCTCCCTTTGCATATTTGACTTAACCTTATATTATCTTCTCTAAAGCTTGCTATACAATTCTTATATGTACATTTTCTAAACCATAATTACCAACTCACCAAATCTACTTATGTGTAATTAAGCACTTTCCTCCCCTGACTTTAATAATTAGAGTCTTCTCCCTTTGATCAAAGCATGATTTCACTCATCTTATTTCCCTTTTAGCAAGACAAATAGTCTTTATTCAAATCTATTCTTATTTCTTAAACCATTTTTTCATACCTTCCCTCTTAACCAAAACCAAATCACCGCTTATAATTCCTGCTTGAGCATTTTATAATGTTCGTAGCAAAGTCAACGGTGACACTTGGACACAAACACTAATAAGTACTCTGACTCTACAGTGTCAGATTATTTGCCAAATCCAGCCCCAGACTATCCTTGGTGCTGACTGCTTAAATAAGGTAGTCGCTGAAGTTGGTGCATTAATTATTGTTCCTGGATAATTCCGGTATCACTGCGTTTAGTTGGTTGGAATAAGTCTTAGTAGTGATGGGCACCGTAATAGACAAAGAAAATATATGGTTCCGGTGTTGTCTAGCATATGGTTGCTGAGACACTCTGTTACGTTATGAAAATGTTAATGATAACGATTATCGGCTGTACTCTGAGTTGATGGCCGAGTCTGAACAGTGAGTTCTCTTGAGTATAATCCCCGTGAAAAACTACTGTCATATGTTAGATAAATATATATGTGATAGGATGGGCGAGATGATGATGATGATTATATTGTGATGTGTGATCACTCTCTTTTCACACTCGCACCGACCCGAACAACAATAAAACTCTTGATTCTAGAGGCAGGGGCTGTATTTATTTTTACAACCCTATCAGTGACACTTAAACACACGAAGCAAACATTAAACAAATAAACCAACGAACATAACAAAACACCCAACAGTGCTCGATTGCTAGTAGCTCACGTGCTCTGGTCCATCTGCTACCTACACCGGTCACCTCGTCTCGCCTGTTCTCTCGTCTGGGCTGATACTAGGAAAGCTCGCTGCTGGCTATCACGCGCTTTATATAGACCGCTAAGCCTAAACACTCAACCCAGTCCGCGCGCGCAGTAATTGCGCCACACAAACAACACTCGCGATATTTGCTCTACCAGGCATGAAAACACAGATATACACAACTATTTCTAGAGCAAAAACACCACTATCAAATATAACACACAACTATGCACCAAAACTAATTTTTAGGCGTTATTATGGCCTTTTCATCAATCTTGAAGAATTTACATCCCAGCATGCTTCGCGCACATCGAAAATATGGGCGATAAATGTGCCACTCACAATGGAGGGGGAAGCTGGGGTGTCTTCCCGTGAAGGGGTAAGCCGGGTGTCTTTCCGGCCCTATCACATATATATATTGCCACAGCTGGCTGATGAGATTGATATAAATAAAAATCCGGTAATTTTTCAGGTCCAGTTAATATTACAATTATTGTTTCTAGTTTGGTCTCTCTCATGAATGAAGAAAATGGACCGCACTGGTCACAACACGAAGACTCAACAATATTATAATATCTCTGGATGCTTATACGACTATAAGACCATAAGACAGCTAGTTTGCTGGGGTTTTTTTTATCACCCTAGATTTAGGAAGAATTACAAACATTTTTACCACAATATAAATATCCTAACCTAACACGCGTGAAGGTAAGACCTCTTAACCACTCCGTTATTAAATTAGATTAGAAGCCGCAAGGTTCTGGCTTATCTTATCGCTTTTAACAAGTGATATTAACACTAGTCATTTATAAAATTACACAAAATGGATAAAAGTAAATTGTATTCCGTCAATTATCAATCACCTAGCGTCTTATAAGTTAATTAAACCATCTGGAATAAAATAGCTATGCGTTATTTAATACACCATTTTAAGCGCCTAGAAATTTCAGTGAATTATACTGATAAACTTAACACAAGAAATCACACAAATGCTAATATCTATATTACCTCAAAAACAGAAAAATTAAACTTTCTCCACGAAATCTGAGTAATCCACTTTGTACTATTGCTCTTATGATATCGAGCTAGATATTTCAAAAATTTCCTGAAGCGACTGGTAACTGAGTTTAGTTAGATGAAGTATATATTCAGAACTAGCGTAATCTCGCTGGAGGATGACGAAAGTCGCACCTCGGCAAATCAGCAGAAATCAGCGGGAGGTTTCTTCCCAGATAAAAAATTTCTTCGTTCGCTCTGTTACCCGGTGAAATCGACAACAAAAGGCTTATGATCTCAGCGATTTCGAGCTGTAGGGAACTTCAAAAGCCGTTACCTTGCACGTGTTTTAGGGACCGTGCGCTGTCAGTTGTCATAATTTTGACAGCTTTGCTCGCGTCGAGCTTCAGGCAAACGTACTAAGTTCGTCCCCTTTAGAAGGAATGACAGTTATAGATCTGAGTAGCCGCTCGTCAGCGCGTGAAACAAGACAAATAGGCGTGGCTAAACTATGAGTTAGACAGATAGCGAGAAAGGCATGGATTTTGCGTAACAACCATGCATACTAATGAGGGAAGCAAGGTGGAACGCAAGGTTGAACGGAATGAGGGGCGACGGTGGGAAGCAAGCGGACGGATCATTGTAGTCTATATACATAACCTATCACAGGATCGAACCACGGACCACCAAGCTAGGAAACTAGTGGATTAACCACTGCGCTACCGAGGCTCACAGCCTTTACATAGACATCTAGATAAATACGAGTTAAGTCACCCGTGGGATGAAGTGGTCCTATTATTCCGTCGTCTTTTACCATTTTCATCATCATTCATAGGCCATCTCCATCATGCACCTATCATACTGTAGCGGCGCAATAGTTAGTGTCCCGTCAGGTATAACTGTGCGACAAGCCGCCAAAACATGGACGGAAATGGCTATGTTGTTCTTTTTCTGCATGTCCCCATGGCGGCACTAATTCTCATTTGGTCATTTATCTGGATACCTTGGTTATGAAGCTATGGAGAAACGTGGCAAAAATGGCATGAGGAGAAATGAAGAAAAAAAATTCTATAGACTTACATTTAGTTTGCCTGTCCTGTTTGTCTATTCATTCACCTACCCATATGTCTGTTCATCTCTCAGTTTACCTGTCCTGCCTGTATATCCATTCACCTACCCATCTGTCTGTTCATCTCTCAGTTTACCTGTCCTGCCTGTATATCCATTCACTTACCCATATGTCTGTTCGTCTCTCAGTTTACCTGTCCTGCCTGTATATCCATTCACTTACCCATCTGTCTGTTCGTCTCTCAGTTTACCTGTCCTGCCTGTATATCCATTCACTTACCCATCTGTCTGTTCGTCTCTCAGTTTACCTGTCCTGCCTGTATATCCATTCACTTACCCATCTGTCTGTTCATCTCTCAGTTTACCTGTCCTGCCTGTATATCCATTCACTTACCCATCTGTCTGTTCGTCTCTCACTTTGCCTGTCCTGTCTGCCTATTCATTCACCTATCCATATGTCTATTCATCTCTCAGTTTGCCTGTCTTACCTATCTATCCCATCTACGTATACATCTTTTTGTCTTCCCATATGTCTGTCCGTGTTTAAACATTCCTATTGTCTGTTTGTCTTCCGATATGTCTGTCCGTGTTTAAACATGTACATTGTTTGTTTTCCTATACGTCTGTCCGTGTTTAAATATGCCTATTGTATGATTGTCTTCCCATAGGTTTGTCCGTGTTTAAACATGCATGTTGCCTTTTTGTCTAACTGTTTGTCTAATCCTTGCCCAATTTGCCTCTCCTGTAGCCTCCACCGCTGATTAGATTCAAATCCGCCAGTATCTAATTTGAGCTGCTGATTAAACTTACGAAGCCATCGAAAATCGTGGGTTTTTGGCTGAGCACTACTACCTCCCCTATTGATTTAAGCGCGGGGTTCACCTTGTTGGCATAGTTTTCACCGTAAGATTGTAAATATGTTAGCCGTTCTTGGAATTTGGATCGCCTTTTCATTATCTGGCAATGTTTTCTCTCCTTGAAGATTTTCGCATTGTGAACTAGAAGCTTTTAACATCGCGGCTTGCCAGGTACGCTAGGTTGTAGAATGTATTCATTTTCAGTTTATTCTCGCTTTCTTTAGCACTGAATTATGTAACACAAATACGCGTGCCTAGGTTTTAGGTAACACAGTAACGGAATAACCAAGGTGTCTACAAGATACGTCTTTGTCAGGGTACATTACGCGTCTGCCAGATTTTCAGTGACGTAGCATTAGCCAGTTCAACAACTGTTTCAGTTGGACATATTTTTCAACCAGCGGCGTATAAACCAGGGCTGTGGTGTCGGAGTCGCGGAATCTGTCGTTTTTTTAGTGGATTCGGTAAAAATGTCAAGACTTCGATTCCGAATTGTATGCCGTGTGACTAGTAAAAAAAACTGTAGTTGGAGTAGGACTTCTATAATTTCAGGAGTTGTAAATTATTTGACCGACTCCACAACCCTGGTATAAACTTCCTGCATTATTGTGGAATTTCCTTTCAACTCTATAACAGTTTAAAATGACTTCTAGAACTGTCATCCATCTTGTCACCTTATTTTGCAGTCTAGTGATACTCCAGCGTCCGATTGACAGAGTGGTTAGAACGCTGGTCTCTTACGGCAAAGGTTGTCACGGATTGCCTCCCCTGCTTTGCAGTAATGGTCCAACAGTGGCCAAAACTTAAGAGTATCTAAATGGGTCATCAAATGTGTCTACCTTCGCACAAGATTACTCTTGGCAGAGATGTAGATAGAAGGTTAATGACGCTTCTACCTTACGGTATATTTCATAATTCAGATGTCAAGAACAATACTGCTTAGCGCTGAACATTTGTTAACATATCTGATATAAGGGAGTCCTGCAGCTGTGGCTTTCGTTACTTCTTGGTGATGAGTGTGCTTCTCTTACACGAGTGGCGTAGTAACTTCAGTACTTCGAACCGTCTGATAGCTTGCAACCACGAACTTTTTAGACAATCTCCTCGCGCAGGTTAGAATGGACACGAGCAATTTAGGTTATATGCTCTCGAACCACTTGGTCTGGAAATTTTGAATCCCTTTTATGACGGGTGAATCTGCGAAACACTTGGTCTGGGAAGGTTTCTCTTATGACGGGTGACCCAATTCCTAGGTTTCCAGTCTTCCTACTTTACGTCCTGGTCCCTTAAGTTTTTCAGTCTCTGTATTTATAAAGGCGGGCTTACTTTTTAAGGTTTTAAGTTTCCCAAATACTTCGACCTGTCACTTATAATATAGGAATTCTAAGTCCGATGTCTCACTGGCTTCTGGAAGTCGCTCATATGACGTGCGCTGCAATCTCTCAGAGTTCTGTGTCTCTGATTTCACTACATTATATGTGCAGTTCTCAGTTCATATCACAGACGGTGCTTATGTCGGATGCTCCAATAGGATCCATAGTTTATTCCGGCTTCTTACTTTAATCCAATCGTAAGCTCTTTAGCACTGGGTTGGGGTGTCTAATTTCAAAATATCCCCCACGTGTTTTAAAATATTAAATTTAATATTCCAACGCGTGACCTCTTTCAAATCATGCGGTAGTATTTCCACCTACTCACAACAACATTTGACCAGGTTTGCCTGGCGTAATGTCTTCCGCCAAGATGTCTACCCAAACAGATTATCTCTAACAATCACCTGGGATTGTCCCACATAAAGTGATAAACGCATTTACTCTCTGCGTAATCTGCCAAAAACAGACACCGACGTCGGCAACCCAGACAGACAATCTTGGGTTCTTTTCATGTCGATCGGACGAGGACGTATTGTCACCAGATTTTCACCTGGGGTCAAATGTTGGACCGACGCGTTTCAAAAGATGGAATAGATAAGCGTATGACCTGTATAATTACCTGTTATTATCGCATTTACCTTGCGGAACGTAAACAATTCTGATTGTAAAGCAGATACGTCCGTAGGGGAGTAGAGTGTTAGAGACTTCACCCTACTAGATCCAGGATGGAGAGTAAAAAGAATGAAAAGGCATGATTTATGCCAAATAAAAGCGATTGGTGAGAACAATGAAGAAAAAGAAATGACACTGCTGGAGTAGCTGAAGGTGTGAGAGAGCCACCAAAAGAACACGTACAGACGTTCTGTGACAAAGGTGTCATGTTCAGTTTACGGTATCGACAAGCTCCAGTTTACCCAGCTGTAGATGGGTACCTGACTTTGCTCTTGAGTTCCAGATTGAAAAAGCAGCGAGGAAGGAAACTGGTTAACCCAACTCTTGATGCTGGGTCTGGTATAGTGACGTCTCTAACACCACACTCCTCTATGGCAGTATCTGCTTTTGGACTAGCTTTACTTTATGTGATACTCCAATTCTCATATTACTAGTTGTCTGAGTAAGCACTGCCCTGGACCAGAAAGAGTTAACTAATTGTTTTTAAATGGAACTTTTAAAATTGGACATTTGGTCGCAGTTAAAGCTCAAACGAACGGAACTTTAAACAGGAGAAAATTTCCCCCTTAATTTCATAACACAGTTGGAGGAACAAACAGTGATGTCAAAATATAAATATAATAGTCAATAGGAGCTGTCATTGCTTTGGAGGATGTAAAGAAATCAAATAAAATAAGTCCAACATAAAAGTCAGTCTTCAATTTAAATGTCAAGTCAGTCTTATTGTATGACCGTGAAACATGGAGAACGTGAAAGACACCAATCAAGAAGTTAAGACTTTCATAAATGGATGATTTTCATAGAATAGAAGAATTGACATGGGATGACAAAGTCATCCCCAGTGTGGAGCTGATACAGAGAACCACAGACGTGCCAGTGGAACAAGAGTGGCGACGAAGACGCTGGTGTTGGATAGGACACATATTAAGGTAACCTGCTGATGGCTACACCAGGCAGTCTTGCTCTGGAATCGCTGTGGTAAGAAAGGTTGGGTAAGACCAAAGTGCACACGGAGAAGAGTGCTGGAGACAGACATGAAGAGGATGGAAAAGACATGGAAATACTTTAAACTGACAGCACGCGACAGGAAGAAAACATGATGCCTCAATGGTCATGTAATGGGATCCTTTTTTTTTAACTCGACAGGAAGACTTTTCTGTCTGTCTTTCTTGTTATTTCTTTCTTTTTCTTTCTTTCTTTCTTACTTACTTTCTTTCTTTCTTACAAGTCCCTTCTGCTTACCTATTTCCGATCTTTGGTTACGATTTCACAGGCCGTGGATTTTCCTCCTTATTTACTTCCTGTTGTGGGAGAAAACTCCATATGTGTCACTTAAAAACATTTGTGTTGTCTTCTTTATTCTGTTTATTTTCTGTCATTTCCAGTTCAGTAAGTTAAACAAACAAAACAAACGAATTTTGGCAGATCAAAGGAACGACACACAAGACGATGAAGAGATACGGCTGGGTTTACACAATCTGGCAGACGATATGTGGCAAGAAATGCAATCAGTTACAGTTGGGCAGTGTTTCTAAAATTGTGGTAAACGTACCCCCGAGCGTACGTGACACGGGTTCAAGGGGTACACAGCTTACATTTTTTCATCAGTTATCTAGACGAGACCAGGGCATCATTTTCCGACTACGGACTGGTCATAACAGATTGAGGTACCATCTATACCACAAGTACAGTCTGTTATAACACAGATCTCTGTACTTGTGGAATCAGCCCTGTGACAGCTGAACATCTGCTGCAGTCTAGCCCAATCGTGAACGGAGTAGCATAAGGCAGCAACTTACTTCTCTTCACGAAAAACTGTTTGGAGATGTCAGACTTGAGCAGACTAATGCCTTTATTATCAGTATCCCAATCTGAACGACTGGAACGCATTCAAAATGAAGTTATACGTTTTGTCTTAGGCTGTACGCGAGATACCCCTATTGTGACGATACGGTACATGCTTGGATTGCTGTCGATTAAATCCAGATATGCGATGGCTCAGATAAAAGCCTATAAGCGAGTAACCACAGACAAATGGCACCACCCTACACGGTAACAGAGCTGACATCAAGGGAGCAAGAATAAAGAGGGGGATGTCATGGATGGTGCAGACTGAGTCAACTATTCGACAGGTGACCACAGTTGAAAACATATTCAAGAGGAAGAGTGGAGTAAGTCAGGTGTGAATTTGACGACCTACCAACAGGTCATCATCAGCCTTGGCAGAGAACGCAGAGCTTCGAGCAATGGGAAAGCAGAGCTGGAAATTGATCAGCTGACAAATGATAATGCGGGGGATGATGATGCCATTGTGTACACTTATGGGTCTGTAAATCTGTGGTAATAAATCAGGATGGGGCTTCTTGGCTAGAGTTAATGGCATGATCGTCGCTGAACAGAGCGGGGCTTACATGACAACAACCTCCAGCATGAGAATGGAGGTAGAGGCAGCTACTGCGGCTTTAAGGTGCTTGACTGAAACTTCATTAACAAGGGCAGTTATTGTGTCAGACTCTCAGTCCATGCTTCGGAAGATCCAAAATGGATGGCTACGGCATGAATGGAAAACCTCCAATGAAGCCTCGAATCTTCAAGAACTGGTGTGGATCTACTGTCTTGGTCATGCACGGGTACACGGCGATGAAAGGACTCGCTCTCAAGATCACCTATAGTAGATGCATTGGATATGAACAAGGGAGAGTTACTTAAGACAATTAATGATTGCCTGTTAGAGAATGACACTGAAATCGATGAATCATCAAGGCTAAGACTGCTAGAGTTTGGCATTAGGTGTAAGACTGGCAGGGATGAACATAAAAGAGGTTGTTTCCGGCGTATATACAACCAGCGCGCAACAGGAACAATTAGCATTGAAACCCTTCGACATTAGCTGAGGGAGACTGAGCACCTATGGGTTTACCCGGAGTGCAATTATGTCGATTCTGAACAACAATAACAATAACAACAATGCCTTTATTAGAGTCATTAATGTGCAAGTCTGAGGGCGTAGTAGGAAGAAGACTATTTTTAGAATCCACCATTTATTTCCTCATGTCTGTCAGAATGTTTGTTGTTGTTGTTGTTTTTTTAAATTACTTATGTTGTTTTTATTACTTTTTAAAATTAATAATTTCATGTAAAGTATACATGGTATAACTTTTATTATATATATTAATAGATCAGTAGCATATATTGTATATTGGTTTGACAATATCACTAATGTGGTTCTGATGACACGATCCAGAGTGTTCAACTCAAATGTCAAGTCAGTCTTATTGTATGGCTCTGAAACATAGAGAAGATTTTTAAAAAAACAACCAGGAAGTTTAATAAATGAATGCGTAGAATAGAAGGATTGAACAAGTACAACACAAGTCACCAGTGTAGAGCTAATGGCAAGAACCAGACAACTGCCAATGGAACAGGAGATGAGAAGAAGACAGTGGCGATGGATGGGGGGGGGGGGGGGCCGCATTGAGGAAACCTGCTGATAGTACTACAGGGCAGTCATTGATCTGGAATTCCCAGAGTAAGAAAATAGAGGAAGCTTGAAGAACACATGGAGAAGAGAACTGGAGACAGACATGAAAGGAATGATATGAAGACATGGAAAGACTTTAAACTGATGACACGTGACTTGGCGTCAGGTTGGTAAAGTCACATACTCCTGACGAGGATCTGAAGGGTGTTGAATAAATGATCAATTAATATATTGTACATATCCTAGTGTACGATAGTGTAAATGTTTGTAGATAAAATATTACTACTTAAATACCCCCTAAATTATCTTCGCTCGAGAGGGGTACGCCTGTAAGACTAAACTTTTTTGAAGGTTTCGGAGTGGCTTAGAGGTATGGCGTCCGCAACTTACTCTAAAGGTGCCGGGTTCACTCCCGGTACAGGGAATATAATTGATGGACATTTTTTTTTTCACAGAACCAGTGTCATACTCTCCCCCTGATATCATGTGGTAGTTTGATCAGATGTCTAGCCAGATGGATAACGGTGAAAAAATAGGAAGTCCCGTGTGCAAGTTACGCACGTTAAAAATCCCTCGGCAGTTGGAAATCGTAAAGAGTAGGCCATACGACCGCTGCCCTGGCAAAATAAAAAAATTAAGGAAACCTGCCCACGACAAACATATTTATAGAGTGTGTGATTCATGTATTCACAATTGGGATCCTTGCTGGTGCTACGGAGTTCGTGCACTGTGCTGAGATCCTCCCTGTGTGATCTTAGGAAGGAGACCGGAGCACTGATGGAGTTATCCGTGTGCAGTGAAGATAGTCCTTAAAAACAAACCATACCAAGGGGTACACGGTAATTGTATACTGTTCAAAAAAAGAAACGCATAGCTACAGAAGGCACACACATAGCAATAATTTTGACTTTCAATAACTTTTTTAATTTAATGAGTTACTTGTTCAAATTGCACACAAGAATACCTTAGGGTTCAACCAATCAATTGACAGTTGTTTTGCATCTGGGTCACTAGAGTTTTTTGGCGTACGGGCTTTCCCGTTAGTATGGTGTGTAGATTCCTCTTGCATCGATCAGCGACTGTCATCTCCTTGGCATGGATGCGATCAGACGTCTGATGTGGGCCTGTGGGATGGCTGCCCACTCTTCCTGGAGTGCCTGGAACAGATCACGACGATTGGCTGGAGCAACGTCTCGGCGACAAACACGTCAATGCAGCTCATCCCACAGGTGCTCAATCGGACTCATGTCTGGAGACAGGGATGGCCAGGGAAGGGTGAGAAGGTTGTTGGCAGTCAGGAACTGCGTGGTCAACCGTGCACAATGGGGTCTGGCGTTGTCCTGTTGAAACACAGACCTTTGGGCAGCCAAAAGTGGAAGGACATGGGGTCGAAGAAATTATTGACGTATCGTTGCGCATTCAAGCCTCCTTCAATGTGCACCAATTGACTCCTTCTGTTGTAACTGATCATTCCCCAACCATTGTAACTCCACCACCGTGCGGCGGAGCTTCATCAACGCAATTTTGGGCAAAACGTTCATTTCGCCTACGGTAGACCGTACGCCGTTTATCATGTCTTCTTCTTCTTCTTCCATCCTTAGCCACCAACCGGCAAAGCAGTATGTGGCCAGTACGCCTAGTGGCGTCTTAGGGCAACAACAAATTGATCAATCTATCGCTGTTTCCACCACGCCTAGTGGCGTCTTTGTGGAACAGAAACAGACCAAACAATCTATCGTTGTTTCCGTAATCAGATTGGTTGGCAAGCAGGTGATCAGCCCACTGTGCGAAGTTTTTACGGGATGGGGTAAACAGCCCCATGCCCAACCCTCCTTAGTCGCTTTTTACGACATGCGTGGTAGGGTGCAGTGTTACTATTCTTTGCTCCCCTTTCGGGCCCCGGCAACACACGGGTGGTCTATCATGTCGCTGCAACAAAAAGAAAGATTCGTCACTAAACCAGACACGTCTCCACTGATTGTCAGCTGCCCAGGGACGATGCTGGTTGGCCCAAAGAAGTCGATTTTGGCGATGGCGGCGCGTAAGGACAGGTCCTCGGTGAGGTCGTTGTGCCCAAAGTCCAGCGTCATGCAGTCTATTCCGGACAGTTTGATCAGACACAGGACGTCCTGCAGGCAATGACTGGGCAGTTGAGGAAGCTGTTGTAAACCTGTCTCTCAGGTGACGAAGCCGAATAAAGCGATCCTCCGCTGCTGTTGTCACTCTGGGTCGTCCACTGCGATGCCGGTCTTCAACTGAGCCAGTGGCTTGGAACCGGTGCCAAAGTCGACTGATGGTACTCTGAGGCACGTTTAGATGCCTGGCAACCTGACTTTGACTCTCGCCTGCATGCAGTCAGCCAATAGCAATGTTCCTTAAATTTATCGATAGAGACGCCATAAATGTCTGCTTGAAAATGAACTGAATTTTTTTGTGTAGCGTTAATCTGTTGCGTGCATATTTTTGACGCACATGTTACAAAAAATCGATATGGTTATTTAATATGGGAAAAATATAGACATGCATCCATCTGTGTATGAAAATGCTGTTTATTGTAAAAGCGAGATAATCCATGTTTGATTCACACTTTTGATTATAGGAGTAATCGGTCTGGATATCGATCCAGCGCAAGAATAGTACGCTTGCGTTTGTACTTAATTTTAGGGCCAGAAAATATATTAATTTGCTTATTGTGTTTATGGCCTGAATTCATATGTATTACATATTATTAGTACAAGTAGAATCAGTCCTATATTGTATATTTTGGATGGGTATGAGGGACTAGATTCTTGTTAGCGGAAGTATGAGTTGTCTTAACAAGTCGTGATGAGTTCCGATGTACTGCTAAGAATGGCGGGGTACGTTTTTCAAGAGCTGGTCCCTTCGTCAAGAAAAAATGTCTTACGAAGTGGTTTTTTCTTCTGGAGGAGATAGTGTCTCTACGATAGTTTGTGTTAGAGACTCTCCTTATGTCAGTATATAGATGATTCGGACTCCAGGTAAACCCAGCTCGTATTTTTGATGATCTCTCGTCGGTTAGGCCTAGCTTGACTTTTGGGTGCTTCGATATGCTAGTGTCGTGTTTTGTATCGACGAAGATGACAGATTTTCCTGCAGCGGTTATGGCTACGTGAACTAACCTGATCACCGTAGTGCTGCATGGAACCATTTATGAAATCCTTTATATATCCATTGTAAATTAACTTTGGCTGATATTCTTCCTATGAATGAGTGAACGACAACTCAGGAAGGTAGCCATGTTGGATTTCGGTCATCGTCTGTTTTGATCACTGCCAAGAGAACAGATTATTTATCTTATTATCGGACAGTGACAGAGAGATCTCAATCCTGCTAGAAACCCCCTTTTCGTGGTTTCATAAGATGATGTATCATGACATTGAACTTTGATGTACTACCCATTATTTCTGCATGTGTCATGACTTCAGATCTGCTATGTATACCTACAAATTGTTATGTCAACAAAGCCTGATGTACTCGTATGTCCCAGTGTGTACGTCTGAATAAATTGAGTAAACTAAGATTCCAGCAGTCTGCATTGGTGCCTTGTAGACACATGTGTATGAGTGATTATATTGGTCAGCACACGAACAGTACACCATTCGCGGTAATCACACTCTACACTACTACTTCATACATACACCATCCTGCGTCGGCTGAAGTGACCAAGTTTAGGGCCTGCTTCCCCTGGAGCCTTTGCCTTCCCTAACTCAGGACTAGGGTGAGTTACCCATTTACAGCTGGGTAGACTGGAGCATGCCTGATCTCAACAACACACCACTCTTCCTTACAGAGCAGACAGACTGATACTTTACAGTGGTGTACTACAGGTGTAGTAAGAAATAACGTCTTTACAGTGGCGAGCCAGATTCCTGGGTCCAGCTTACGCAGTTTTGTGTTGAGAATCACAGTTTACAGCTGAAAGAACATTTGTTTGAACACATCAACACCAGTAGGACAGCTTGACCTGTATTACCGATAGGATGCTGTATCTAGGTCAGCACTTGTTGACAGTTTTTCGCTGTACAGACAGTATTACACAGGACAGTGGTATCAAGTGTAGAAAATATCTGGAGCAATATTGTTGACATTTCTCAACGTACAGAAGAATCGCAGTGTTGCTGAATAAAGTGCATAGTTCATCGTGGGATCTTCATATGCTCAACAGAGAAAAAATTGACAGTGTAATAGTTTAAACTTAAATCTATTACTGAATAAAGTGGCAAGTTAGTATTATTTAAATAAACTGTGCCTACTTTACAACACTATACTGGCAACACATTCCATTCATGACATAAAATGATATTGTATGCTATATGCTATTTATGCTTACATGTTATTTGTTGTGTATTAAATTAGTTTATATTCTGTGTGACTAGAACAGGAAATACCGAGTAATATTGGTCTTGTTCTGGCGTTCGATAGGGAGCAATTTCTTAATTGAAATTTGCTTGCAACATAGTTTGCAAATATTTGGTTAGTTGTGACGACTGTTTCATATTTGTATTTGTAACATTTTTTGTGTTCCTTAGTTTTGTTTGATTTGTTTGTATAATTGTAGGTCTCATCTTTCCTTTCATTTCAGTTTTTTACACCCTTATGTTTATACACTGTAGCGTTATTTGTCTTGTTATCTTATGGCAGTTATCATCACAGGTTCTGTGATCATTTTTTTCATTTCCCCTATTTAATTTAATTTGATCTCTGCAAATGTTTTCAGATTGTCTTTTCTTGTTTGTCATTTGTAATGTCTTTAGTTGACATATGACGTATAGTGGTATACACTGATAGTATAGTACAGATCAGTACTTTCTGATTGTTATTGGAAAAGGGAAATATTTTTTTTTTCCACAGGTACTCAAGTGATCTTTGATTACATTGAGGTATACAAGACCTTTGTAAGGCTTGTCTCCCAAAG
This sequence comes from Oreohelix idahoensis, assembly GCA_024509875.1. Taxonomy (NCBI): domain Eukaryota; kingdom Metazoa; phylum Mollusca; class Gastropoda; order Stylommatophora; family Oreohelicidae; genus Oreohelix; species Oreohelix idahoensis. The sequence continues at coordinate 510,876 of JAMPIV010011354.1, read as the reverse complement.
TTATTGGTAAAGGGAAATATTTTTTTTCCACAGGTACTCAAGTGATCTTTGATTACAGTGAGGTATACAAGACCTTTGTAAGGCTTGTCCCCACAGTATTTGAGATACAATTATTGTTGTCCACAGGTACTCAAGTTATCATTGGTTATTGTAAACCATACAAGTTTGGACTAAGACTAAGTCTAAGGTATAGACTTGTCTCCCATTAACAAAGAGAGTAATTTATTTACTTTTTCAGGTTTCTGATTTAAGAAGACAATATGTCTACCTTAGATTATTTCATTACACTAGGAAAATCTTTTGATAAGACTGGAAAAGACTTAGAACAATGGGCTGTTGCTCAATATGACAAAGCATTAGCTGCAGAAGAGAAAAAAATTGCTGCTGCTGTTGAAGAAAAAAAAATTGCTGCTGAGGAAAAAAAAGCTGCGGCTGAGGAGAGAAAACTTCAAATAGAAGAAAAAAAAGCTGCTGCAGAAGAAAGGAAAGCCTTAGCTGAAGAAAAAAGATTAGAAAAAGAAGCTGATACTGCTGCTGAACTTAAGAAATTGCAGATGCAAGTGGAGGAAAGGAGATTTGAGGCAGAACAGAAAAAACTAGAAGTTGCTGCTGCTGCAGAACAGAAAAAACTAGAAGCTGCTGCAGAACAGAAAAGATTAGATAGAGAAGCTGAAGAGAGAAAAGCAATAAGAGAACATGAGTTTGAATTAGAGAAATTAAAATTGACATGTATGAGTAATGTTAATCAGGCATCTGGTGGTAATGGTAAACCCTTTGTGTACAAGGTCAAAGTACCAGCGTTTAACCCTACCAGTGATGACATAACATTTTGGCTTTCTAGATTTGAACGGGCTTGTCGATCTCATAATGTTGACAAATCACAGTATGTGAATCAGTTGTCTGAAAATCTAAAAGGGGAGTCTCTGAGTAAGTTATATTTTGTTGAAGAGGCCGACAAAGATAATTATGATGCTGTTAGGGCAGCTTTGATAAAGAGATATCAGCTGTCTGAGGAAGGTTACCGTCTTTTGTTTAAAACAATGAGACCTGAGGTAGGTGTAGAATTCTCAGATTTCATCTCAAAAGCACGAATTACACTTTCACGATGGATTGAATTATCCAAAACAGAGAAAACATTTGATGGTCTTACGGATTTATTGCTAAGAGACAAGGTCATGTCTTCTGTAAATAAATCATTCCTAGAGTTCTTACATGAGCGTAAACCTAGTACAATAAAGCAAATGGAAGAATATTGTGACCAGTATGCCACGGCACACCCTGACATGATTCTTAGTAACTCTAACATTAAAGAGAGTATGCCAGTTGCTTCGGCAACAGAATATAATCAGAATTACTCACACAAATTCCAAGGAGCTAAAAATAAATTTGATAAAAAGGTTAATTGGAATAAGTATCAAAACCAAGATAACCACTCAAATCAGGGTTCTTCTTCGAAGAACTGGAATCGGGCTGATAGTCCTCGACACGCGAGGGGTACCCATAATGTTAGAAATTCTCGGAAAGGGAGTAGCTATAGGAACTACCCAAGTGCTTCATGGAGACAAAAGAAACAATATTACAGGGATACTCAATATAACGAGCATGATGATTATGATCATGAATATTATGATTCAAACCCAAATAGGGGTTATAACAGAGGCAATAATAATTATAGAGACAATTATAACCGAGGTAGATCACAACACAAAAGACATGGTAAATCTTATTACCAGGCTAACTCTGCACAACAGGAGTTCCACGACACCGATAATCAGAATAATGATAAAAAAGACTCCAATAGTGTAGCAAATTCCGCTTTCGATTTTGCTAGAGCATCTGAGTGTTCGCAATGCAAAACATTATTCGATCCAACCACAGTGTCTACTTTAAGCTGCGGTCACCCACTTCCCGCTCCTGCGTCAATCGCGCATAATGGAAGGGGTGCTCTTGTCTTTAATAGGGGCCTAATAGATGGTACTCCGGTATCAATTCTTTTCGATTCGGGGTGCACTACCATTGGAGTGAGGCAATCACTCGTAAATCCTTCTTGGGCTACAGGCAATATAGTCAAATGTGTAACATTTGGTGGCACATTGGAGAAGTACTCCACTGCCATTATCAATATTGCTACGCCTTTCTTTACAGGAGAGGTGCAAGCATGTCTCTTGCCGAATCCGATCGCTGATCTTATCATCGGTCGCATTCATGGAGTGAAAGAATGCACTCCACAGCAAATTTCTAATTGGGAAAATGTTAATATGCAATCTGCTAATGCAGTAATCACTAGGGCTCAAGCTCTCAATATGCCACAATCTTCACATTCTGAAGATAATGATGCGCAGATCCAAGATGATCCCTTGGAGATTTCACACGATTCCTTTATCAAACAGCAGGAAGATGATCCTACTCTAAAGAAATTCTTTACTCTGGCAACAAAAGGTGATCCGAATAAGGATACAAATCGTAAATCTTGGATTACGATGAAGAATGGCGTACTTGTACGTATGGTACAAGACTCCGCTAAGTCCATTCATTCTCAAATCCTTGTGCCTAAAAATATGAGAGTTAAAATTTTACAGCACGCTCATGATTCGCAGTGTGCTGGACATATGGGTTTTTCCCGTACTAAAGCTAGAGTTCTTCAATCTTTCTTTTGGCCTGCTGTGAATAAGGACATACGAATCTATTGTCGATCTTGTAAAGTATGTCAAGAGATTAAATCCAGAGGTCCACGCCATGATGCACCTATTCAGGCTGCAGACATTCCCATTCGGCCATTTCAAAAAATGGCGATAGACATCATTGGTCCATTTAAGATAAAGTCTGCTAGAGGACACCAATTTATTTTGACGTGTGTTGATATGTGCACACGTTGGCCGGAGGCTGTTCCTCTAAAGAGCATAACTACTGCTGATGTCGCAGATGCTCTTTGGTTAATATTTTCTCGTCTGGGGTTTCCAGCAGAAATATTATCCGACCATGGTACCCAACTCATATCGGATACCATGTCTCAAGTAATGTCGACTCTGAAGATAGAGAGATCGCTGAGTAGTATTTATCATCCTATGTCCAATGGGATGGTGGAACGTTTGAATAGAACTCTGAAAAACCTACTAGGTAAGATAACAGAAGATCATCCTCAGGATTGGGATAGGGTTTTACCCGCGGCTCTCTTTGCATATAGAGAGGTCGCCAACGAACATACAGGATTTTCTCCCTTTGAACTTGTCTTTGGCGCGAAACCGCGAGGTCCTATGTCCTTACTTCATGATCTTATAACTGCTGATAATATTGTCGATGACACAAAATCCTCTTATGAATATGTCATCGCACTTAGACACAAGATTATTGAAGCATGCAAATTGGCAACTGCTTCTTCTGAATTTGCGAAACAGAAGGCAAGGGAATTTGCCAATAAAAAGAGATGTTTGCGTCAACTTTGTCCAGGTGACAAAGCATTTGTCTTGCTACCTTGTAGGGAAAATAGACTTCTCATTTCTTGGAAAGGTCCGTACGATATAATATCAAAGGTTTCCGATGTTGACTATATCGTCGATATTGACGGGAAGCGTAAAACCTTCCACATCAACATGCTCACGGAATTCCATGAACGTCCTGATTATTTACAACCTGTTTTCCAGGCAACGGACGATTTTCCAGTCCAACATGGACAGTACTCATCTCTGTCAGTAATACAGGATGAGGAAACGAGTTTCTCGGATGTAAATTTACCTTTTCCAATGATTCCTCTTCACTCTAATGAATCATGGAAAGATGTTGCAATTTCTCCAGAATTATCTCCAGGAGAGCAGAAACAAGTTTCTACTATGTTAGAACAATTTCAGGATGTCCTTACTGACATTCCTGGTCAAACGGATGTCATTCAACATGACATTATTCTTACTGACCATAGTCCTATAAGAGTCAGACCGTATCCTATCCCGATACATTTTCAAGCACAGGTAGAGAAAGAGTTAGATGAGATGATAGAGTTAAAAATTATTGAACCATCCACATCAGCATATTCTTCGCCGATGGTTATAGTACGGAAAAAAGACAATAACATACGTCTTTGCGTGGATTATCGCAAATTGAATCAAGTGACTAAATTCGATGCTGAACCTATGCCTTTACTAGAAGAGCTACTTACGAGACTATCGAATTCTCACTTCTTTACTAAACTCGATTTGTCTAAGGGATATTGGCAAGTTCCACTATCCGAACACGCCAAACCGTTTACTGCTTTTTCGACGCCTAGGGGTCTATTCCAATGGAATTTCATGCCTTTCGGTCTTATGAACGCCCCTGCTACATTTGTACGCATGATGCGTCGAATCCTATCTCATCGCTCAGATGTCATTGCGTATCTTGATGACATCTGTCTTTTCAGTGATACTTGGAACGATCACTATAATGGTATAAATGAACTATTGTCTATCTTACGCGAGCATAACCTGACAGCGAAACCATCGAAAGCATGTATTGGTTTTAGCGAAATATCTTTCTTAGGACACCGTGTTGGTCATGGGTTCCTAAAAACAGAAGACCATAATACAAGTAAGATACTTAACATTTCTATTCCTAAGACTAAAAAGCAAGTACGAAGTCTCTTAGGTCTAATACAATTTTATGGACGATTCATCCCGAATCTGTCCTCCATTATGTCACCTCTTTCTTCCTTGCTAAAGAAAGGGTCTCCTAATGTAGTCCATTGGACTCAAGAATGTCAATCCTCTTTGGATAAGGTTAAAACTATGTTTTCTACTTCACCTATCCTAGTATTGCCTTCTAAGGATAAGACATTTATTCTTCGTAGTGACGCTTCATCCACCGGGATTGGAGCTGCACTAATGCAAGAGTACTCTGGAACTCTGCATCCTGTGATGTATATTTCTCGGAAATTAAATGCCGCAGAGAAGAATTACTCGGTCCTAGACCGTGAATTATTGGCTATGGTTTGGTCAATCCTTAAACTGCAAAGATTTCTTCTGGGCGCGCATTTCATTGTGGAAACTGACCAGAAAGCTCTTACGGCTATTCAGAGTAAAAATCTGAAGAGCGCGAGATCAACGCGATACGCGATTGCTCTACAGCCATTTCATTTTTCGGTGCGAGCTATCCGTGGGTCAGAAAATGTGATGGCAGATATTTTGTCTAGATGCCCACATGATGCATAACTGTTATACAACTTTGATACAGTTGTTTCTATGTTGAAATGTGTACACATATGTAATATATCATATATTGATTGTAACACTACTTAGCGGTTCATTGATATTTATTCACCGCTGATTTTTCAATGTTTTTCGTCTTTGATGATCATGATGTTAAGATATCTTAGATGGAATTTATGTATAAACTAATGTGGAAATTGTGTCATTGCTAATATTGTAGTATGCGTTGGTGACACCTCTCTGGAAATATTAATACTTAGAGAAGTACTTTCTCTAAGGTCATAAAACTTATGCTTATCATCTGCGCATTGTTATTGGTGCGTTGTGAGCCTATTGTATGTTGCTCCTAGATGTATTTCAAAAAAAAAAATGTACCATTTTTTTTTCCCGAGGGGTGTGGTAATCTGTTGCGTGCATATTTTTGACGCACATATTACAAAAAATCGATATGGCTATTTAATATGGGAAAAATATAGACATGCAGCCATCTGTGTATGAAAATGCTGTTTATTGTAAAAGCGAGATAATCCATGTTTGATTCACACTTTTGATTATAGGAGTAATCGTTCTGGATATCGATCCAGCGCAAGAATAGTACGCTTGCGTTTGTACTTAATTTTAGGGCCAGAAAATATATTAATTTGCTTATTGTGTTTATGGCCTGAATTCATATGTATTACATATTATTAGTACAAGTAGAATCAGTCCTATATTGTATATTTTGGATGGGTATGAGGGACTAGATTCTTGTTAGCGGAAGTATGAGTTGTCTTAACAAGTCGTGATGAGTTCCGATGTACTGCTAAGAATGGCGGGGTACGTTTTTCAAGAGCTGGTCCCTTCGTCAAGAAAAAATGTCTTACGAAGTGGTTTTTTCTTCTGGAGGAGATAGTGTCTCTACGATAGTTTGTGTTAGAGACTCTCCTTATGTCAGTATATAGATGATTCGGACTCCAGGTAAACCCAGCTCGTATTTTTGATGATCTCTCGTCGGTTAGGCCTAGCTTGACTTTTGGGTGCTTCGATATGCTAGTGTCGTGTTTTGTATCGACGAAGATGACAGATTTTCCTGCAGCGGTTATGGCTACGTGAACTAACCTGATCACCGTAGTGCTGCATGGAACCATTTATGAAATCCTTTATATATCCATTGTAAATTAACTTTGGCTGATATTCTTCCTATGAATGAGTGAACGACAACTCAGGAAGGTAGCCATGTTGGATTTCGGTCATCGTCTGTTTTGATCACTGCCAAGAGAACAGATTATTTATCTTATTATCGGACAGTGACAGAGAGATCTCAATCCTGCTAGAAACCCCCTTTTCGTGGTTTCATAAGATGATGTATCATGACATTGAACTTTGATGTACCACCCATTATTTCTGCATGTGTCATGACTTCAGATCTGCTATGTGTACCTACAAATTGTTATGTCAACAAAGCCTGATGTACTCGTATGTCCCAGTGTGTACGTCTGAATAAATTGAGTAAACTAAGATTCCAGCAGTCTGCATTGGTGCCTTGTAGACACATGTGTATGAGTGATTATATTGGTCAGCACACGAACAGTACACCATTCGCGGTAATCACACTCTACACTACTACTTCATACATACACCATCCTGCGTCGGCTGAAGTGACCAAGTTTAGGGCCTGCTTCCCCTGGAGCCTTTGCCTTCCCTAACTCAGGACTAGGGTGAGTTACCCATTTACAGCTGGGTAGACTGGAGCATGCCTGATCTCAACAACACACCACTCTTCCTTACAGAGCAGACAGACTGATACTTTACAGTGGTGTACTACAGGTGTAGTAAGAAATAACGTCTTTACATATCCTTTTATGGGGTTTCAGTTGCGTAGTCAGTGAATAGTGTTCACCCCAAATTTTGTTGCTTTCACGTGCGCTCAACATGAGCTGTGGTCAAAAATTGCGTCATAAACACCATTGACCACTGCGTTGTAACGATTACAAAAACGAACGCAATTCAGATCAACACGTGCATTTGACACTGGAAAGAACATTTGAGGCTGGTTTTTATATACCCTAGCACCAAATTTTACTTACAAACTCATAAAAACGCGCCCTCGGATAGCTATGCGTTTCTTTTTTTGAACAGTATAAGTTTGGGAACCACTGCAGGAAGGAATAAAGAATTGTGTTTACACCACAGAATATCAAAGGGACTGAATACAGAAAATATTATACATAAAGATGGGTATAATTAAGTTTTCGTCAAATTACATGAAAGGGCAGAGTTTCCGTTCCTGGGCATACATCCTGCTTATATGAAATGTGTTTAGCAGCTAGATTTCCTAGCGGAAAACGAGGTTAGCAGCACGTGTGCTGTCGGCATTTGCTAGCGGTTGATATAGAGACAGTAACATCATTACTATCTCGATTGCAAAATGCGTTCAGTTCTTTGTGTCCACGAACTGGTTACGGGGGCGTGGGATTGAGGAGAAGGAAGTTGCTGTGGTAGCAAAGATTTTAAAATACATAGTGACATGTAGTTTTAAGGACGGACTTTTTGTCAGACGCATTAATTAAGAAAAAAGAAAGAAGAAAAAAAAAGTGACTCACAGAAATGATCAGTCAACAATTTTATAACAGTTAATATCATCATCATCAGCTGCTATCTCCACATCGAAGGTGGGCTGTAATGGATCTCCAACGCCTTCTGTCTCTTGTCTTGGTGGTGCACTCTTTCCTGTCTGTCTCTTGTCTTAATTGTGCACTCTTCCCTGTCTGTCTCTTGTCTTGATTGTGCACTCTTTCCTGTCTGTCTCTTGTCTTGGTGGTACACTCTTTCCTTTCTGTCTCTTGTCTTGGTGGTACACTCTTTCCTGTCTGTCTCTTGTCTTGGTGGTACACTCTTTCCTGTCTGTCTCTTGTCTTGGTGGTACACTCTTTCCTGTTTGTCTCTTGTCTTGGTGGTACACTCTTTCCTGTCTGTCTCTTGTCTTGGTGGTACACTCTTTCCTGTCTGTCTCTTGTCTTGATTGTGCATTCTTTCCTGTCTGTCTCTTGTCTTGGTGGTACACTCTTTCCTGTCTGTCTCTTGCCTTGATTGTGCACTCTTTCCTGTCTGCCTCTTGTCTTAATTGTGCACTCTTTCCTGTCTGTCTCTTGATGTTATCTTCCCACTTAATCGCTGTTGTACTCTTGCACGTTTGCCTTCAACTCTGCCTTCTATTATGTTCTTAAGTAAGGTGTTGTGTCTTGTCACATGGCGACAATATTTTTGGATGTCTAATTTTGATCTCCTTTACTATACCTCTTGTTATTCTTGGGTCGTCTAGGACTTCTTTATTTGTTGTCTTCTCTTTCCACGAGCCCGTTAACAATTAATATTACAAGAAATAAAAAAAATAAAAAAAAGTATTCAACTCAAATGGCAAGTCAGTCCTATTGATTGGCTGTGAATCACAGAGAACAACAAATATGACAACCAGAATGATACCAATTTTCAAACATGGGTGCTTGCGTTGAACAGAAGGATTGAAATCTTATGACATGATGACTAATATAACACTAATGGAAGGAACCAAACAAACACCAGTGGAATAACAGGTAAGGAACTGATGTTGCCGTTAAATTTAACACACATTAAGTAAACCAGTTGTTAGCATTACAAGACAGTCCATATTCTGGAATCTCCAGATTCTCCTCTGAAATAAAGGAGACAAAAAAGTTGATGGAGAAGAACAGGGGCGTATCTGCAATGTAAGGGGGGGGGGGCAAATTTAGTGGGGCATTCCTTATATTAGGGGCTTAACAACTATAATCAAGAGACGAGACATCTGTGCAAAAAAATGTAACTACTTACATCATCATCATTATCAGCATACTTTGGCTTTCAAGAAGCATAGGCCCACAACTAACCTTTGCCAGGTCCTACTGACCTGTACTATCCGCTCGTAGTTTTCTATACCTGCTGTATCCCTTTCATTTTTGTGTCTCCAGAAATTGTGACAAGCTATGACGTTTAACACGTGAACAAAAGAAATTTAAATAATATGCAGTAAATAAAGGCGTTTCCCTTTCCTACAACTACTTTGCGGGCACCCGGGACATCCCCAGTCCACTCGGGCAGTAGTTATGCCACTGGAGAAGAAAGCTGGATACAAACATAACAGAAATAAAGAAGTCATGGAAACACGTTGAACGAATGGCACAGAACAGACAGACTGGCACAGGGCAGACAGACTGGCACAGGGCAGACAGACTGGCACAGGGCAGACAGACTGGCACAGGGCAGACAGACTGTCACAAGACAGACTGGCACAGGGCAGACAGACTGGCACAGGGCAGACAGACTGGTACAGGGCAGACAGACTGGCACAGGACAGACAGACTGGCACAGGTCAGACAGACTGGCACAGGACAGACAGACTAGCACAGGGCAGACAGACTGGCACAGGACAGACAGACTGGCACAGGACAGACAGACTGGCACAGGGCAGACAGACTGGCACAGGGCAGACAGACTGGCACAGGGCAGACAGACTGTCACAAGACAGACTGGCACAGGGCAGACAGACTGGCACAGGGCAGACAGACTGGTACAGGGCAGACAGACTGGCACAGGACAGACAGACTGGCACAGGACAGACAGACTGGCACAGGTCAGACAGACTGGCACAGGACAGACAGACTAGCACAGGGCAGACAGACTGGCACAGGACAGACAGACTGGCACAGGACAGACAGACTGGCACAGGGCAGACAGACTGGCACGGGGCAGACAGACTGGCACAGGGCAGACAGACTGGCACAGGACAGACAGACTGGTACAGGGCAGGCAGACTGGTACAGGGCAGACAGACTGGCACAGGACAGACAGACTGGCACAGGTCAGACAGACTGGCACAGGACAGACAGACTAGCACAGGGCAGACAGACTGGCACAGGACAGACAGACTGGCACAGAACAGACAGACCGGCACATGGCAGACAGACCGGCACAGGGCAGACAGACCGGCACAGGACAGACAGACTGGCACAGGGCAGACAGACCGGCACAGGGCAGACAGACCGGCACAGGGCAGACAGACCGGCACAGGTCAGACAGACTGGCACAGGACAGACAGACTAGCACAGGGCAGACAGACTGGCACAGGACAGACAGACTGGCACAGGACAGACAGACTGGCACAGGGCAGACAGACTGGCACAGGACAGACAGACTGGCACAGGACAGACAGACTGGCACAGGGCAGACAGACTGGCACAGGGCAGACAGACTGGCACAGGACTGACAGACTGGCACAGGGCAGACAGACTGGCACAGAACAGACAGACTGGCACAGGGCAGACAGACCGGCACAGGGCAGACAGACCGGCACAGGGCAGACAGACCGGCACAGGGCAGACAGACTGGCACAGGGCAGACAGACTGGCACAGGGCAGACAGACTGTGCGTAGTTTTGTTGTGAACATATGCTCCAGGCACAGCTACGAGGTATGGATGATGATGATTATTAACACCAGGTACAGAGATAAGCAGACAAAAAAATTACATATGAAATATTAACTAGAACAAAACAGATCAGACATGCCAGTTGTTGCTGAAGCTACAATTTAGGGACGAAAAATATTTTAAAACTAGTCATAAGACGTGTATTAAATTCAAAAGCACCAATACCTAACGGCAATTTTACTTATTCCAAAGTATTTTTAAAAAACCACTGTGCATCACCACAGAACACGAACTTCGTAGCAGTAGCGAGGATGCCAATGCGTGCATACGGGATCATACCTTCTATAAATATATATTTGTGCACACCGTCATTTGAGCACATTTCTTTGTCGAGTGTTACTATTTTCGGGAGAGTACATAATGGAAACAATGGGAGCCGCGCTGATGTAATGGCTACAACGTTGTACTGGCGACCAGGTTTTCAAGGTTCAAGCCCGGGCGTCAGCGTTTGAAGGAATGTTTACGACCGGGAGTTTGACTGAATAACCTGAACGGCTCCTGTACATAAACCCCCTGTGGATGGGAAGGAGCGAAGCTCCTGACCGGGTTGGAAGGAAAGTCCACTGACCCCCCAGCCTCGCAATGACGTCATTGGGCCAAAAGGGCTGGAAAGCTCGAGTGCTGCTGGTTAGAAAAAAAAAGTGGAAACAATACAATTAATGTCTAACTTTCAACCAAAGTTGCATCCCTTATCGTTAAGCACTGACAGAAAAAGCTGGGATTTTATATACAGGATTGTTCCTACATTTGTCTCTTGAAAATTTATCATTCTAGTTTACATAAATAAAACAAACGACACTATGGCAGAAGATAGAGGCAGCAACTGTAGATCTGAGGCGGCTGTCTGAAACTCCATCAACTAGGGCAGTTAATGTCAGTCCATGTTCCGGAAGCTGCCATCACCGGTGTCAATACCTTGTCGAGGTATGGAGGCTTGCGTACCCTGATTACCGCCAGAGCTATGCCAACGGGAGTTTTACTCCTGGAAGGTTCTACCAAGCTGGACAGGTTTGCGCGGGCAGGGGTCAAACGAAAGCAGACACCCTGGTCCTCCAGGTTGGGGGTTTTAGCATAGGGCTGACACCCCTGTCTATGTAAAAAAAAAATTGAAGTTACGGAAACAACAACGAATAAACAAACTTTGCTGCGGGACGGACATCCGGAGTCTGAGGCTCGTATGACTGTCAGTGGTGAAAGCCGAAAGGAAGCCACTGACATGAGAACGGACGTCCTGACCGCAAAACGTGATACAAGAATAAGATTGTGGAATGTCAGGACAATGAATGAGACGGGTAAACTAAGACAGGTCACGGCAGAAATGAGAAACTATAGGTTACACATTCTAGGGATCAGCGAGAGCAGATGGACAGGGGCATGAAAAGTTAAAACAGCAACAGGAGAAACAGTACTTTACTCTGGAAGAGAGGATGGACAGCACAATGAAGGTGTAGCCATTATTCTACAGAAAGGAATAGAAAGGACATTACTGGAATGGAAACCCATCAACAACAGACTGATAAGATTAAGATTGAAAGGTAGATTCACCAATACTACAATAATACAATGCTACGCACCAACGAATGACAGCGATGAAGAGGTCAAGGATGAATTCTATCAACAACTGCAGAAAGAAATGGAAGACACACCTAGATATGATCTTATTATAGTAATGGGAGACCTCAATGCGAAAGTTGGTACACACAATACATATAATGAAAGAGTAATGGGGAAATGCGGCAGCGGAACAGCAAACGAAAATGGGGATAAATTAATAAGTTTCTGTAGTATTAACAACCTGGTCATTGGAGAAACACTTTTCCCACATAAAGAAATCCACAAATTAACATGGGAATCACCAAATGGTCGGGACAGAAACCAGATAGACCACATCATGATTAACGGTAGATGGAGACATGCATTACAAGATGTGAAGGTAAGAAGAGGTGCAGATGTGGGAAGTGATCACCATTTAGTAGTAGCAAAACTGAAAGTGAAACTAAGAAGGGCTGGACCAACTGTAACTGCACAGAAAAGGTTTGACATCAGCAAAGAAACGATATCAATTTTCCAAAAGTCAGGAAAAGACATTGACTGATGATGTAGACCAGAAATTCAACACCATTTCAACAATATATAAAGAAAGCAGCAAATCATGCTTGTGATTCCAGGAAAGGAAGAAGCAAGACTGGATAACACCAGAAACATTAAACACCATAACGATGAGAAAGGAAATTAAAGGAAAGAAAACAGAAGCGAAGTCCCCCAGGTTAAAGCAACTATATAGCGAACAATATAGTCAGCTGGAGGCAGTCCTTGTTCTGGAACCCCCAGGGCAAGAGAGGCAGAGGTAGACCAAGAAGCACATTGAGAAGAGAGCTGGAAACAGAGGTGAAACGGATGAGGAGAACGTGGAAAGAACTTGAGATGATGGCACGTGACAGGAAGACTTGGCATGTGTTTGTTGAAGGCCTATGCTCCTTTGGGAGTGGAGGGTTATGAATGAATAGTCAACTGGACAAGGAAGTTAAACGCCAAACCCGAGCCAACAAAAGGAATTTCCTAGACGATCTTGCAAGACAAGCAGAAGAGGCAACACTGAGAAATGAACTAAGTACAGTATACAAAATAACTAAATTCATCAGCGGAAAACGAGGTGCAAACAATATTACATTAGTAAGAGATAAGCAAGGAAATCTCATCACGACAGCAGAGGGACAGGAAACAAGATGGGCAGAGCACTTCAGAGAAACTCTGAACAAGGAATCACCAGAGACACAATTGAATGTTCCTGAGGCTGAAAACGATCTAGATGTAAATACAGACATTCCACGAAAAGAAGAAATCATCACAGCAAAGGGTTAAAGAACGGAAAAGCTCCTGGCCATGATAACTTAAATGCAGAGCTATTTAAGATAGACCCTGAGCTAGCAGCAGAACTATTAGAACCACTATTTGCACAAGTCTGGAAAACGGGGACAACACCATCAGAGTGGAACAAAGGAATAATTTTCAAATTGCCCAAGAAGGGAGATCTTGCAGACTGCAATAATTGTAGAGGAATTACTCTTCTCTCAGTTCCCAGCAAAATACTAGGTAGGATAATTATACAGAGAATTTCAAAAGCAGTAGACCACAAACTGAGAAAAGAACAAGCAGGATTTAGAAAGAACAGAAGATGTGTAGATCATATATTCACTCTCAGGAACATTATATAGCAGTGCTCGGAATGGCAAAGACAGCTGTACATCAATTTCGTTGATTTTGAAAAGGCTTTTGACAGCATACATAGGGACAGTTTATGGAAAATATTGAGGGCTTATGGAATTCCAAGCTGCATAGTGTCAATCATAAAAAGCCTCTATGCCAACTTTACGTGTAGTGTTGGGCAGAGCAACCTAACCTTTGAGGTGAAGACAGGAGTATGACAGGGATGCCCCTTATCAACCACTCTATTTTTAACAGTCATAGACTGGGTGATTGTGGTGAATTAGTTGTTAGTATTGGTTTCAATATTATATTAATGGTATCTGGTGTGAGGTCAGCTATGCAAGTCCCTGAGGTTTATTAAATATAAATAAGTTTACAGGGTACTTGTCTGCTTCCACCACGACCTCACCCGATTATATATCTTCCCCTACTGAAGTGTATTGGTGTGTGTAGGTTGTCTAGCAAGTGTCTAGGGTATATGCAATGTGATGAAGTGTATGAACAGGACAACAACTACACCTATTACTAATAAACAATGATTAAACAAGTCACTGGGTAAAGTTTGGAATGTAACTTATTTTTTTAATAATTTATTTTCCTGTATCTAGTTATTCTTCTGACACAGGAATAATCAACTCAACATGATAATGAAATTATTTACAACCAATTATTTTACAACTGTCATTGAGTCGATGTTATCCCACAATTACTTATATGTTTCAAGCTGGGAAAATGACAAGTATTTCTTGCTCCTAGAAAAGGGTACAAGTTTATTGAACGTTTTTGTTCCTCACTGTCCGATACACTAGCTTTTGTAAAAACTGAGAGAGTGGATTGTTTGTGATATCAATTTCCCAGACAAGTCTTATCTGAGGTCTCTGGAACCAGGCTGGTTGAAGTATGTATAAACGCCAGCATCCACTGCCAAGACACGCTTCTGCTTCTATAGGTGAATCACTGTGTAGGCACTCAGTAGTTAGGCCTCTCTGCATACTTTAAGGACAGGTGTTAGGTCACCTGGGCTCACTTTCACTCGTAGATGAAACTCTGGAACAATACAAATGTGTCCCACTCAGCATCTAATAATCTCTCTCTTTCATTATTCTAACATGGCAATATCATCAGACATCAGTATGGTAACTAAACAATTAGTTAACGTTCTCAATTTGGTTGGTACCCCCTTCTGGATAAATAACTTTCAAACCACCGTTTGACATTTTCCTTGATAAAGGAAACATTTTACATTAATACTATCAAGTCATGTACAATCACGGTGACTTGCTGAAGAAGACGGCCAGTGATCTTCCTGGTCTTATGTCATAACACAACATTTTCTTTTCATCATAAATATTTAATTTTCTTTTCTCCCCATATGGCCGAAAGCCTGGCTGGCTTTTCTATACCAGGTTAATACAGTTCCTAACAACGCTGTGACACAACACAGAGTTTAATGTTAGCTTCCCTCCAGATAAATGTTTCCCCTTTTAGGTTCATACAGAGTCGATAATGCATACATGATACAAATGACAATATAAATGTTAATATAAAGGTTTCAATATTTACCGCATCAAAGAAACTTTATACACTAGGTTGTTGAATAGGGCGATACAGATAGCTGCTATGCAGAATTAGCAACCAAGACAGTACTCTTGCCTTGTCTCTAACAACAACGTCTTTAGTGTAAGAAATTTTTCATCTAGTGGCCCCCTATACCCAATACTAATTGGTTTTATACAACCCTTAGTCTATTACACTACAGCCAACCAGAGGCGGTTAGTGAATAGCGTTCCTTTTCAAATAAAACTGACCTTAAATATTCAAATTAAGGACTCCTTCCCCTTTACCCCACCTACGGGCAAAACTGAGCAAGTCCATCTGTCTATCTGTCTTCTGTCCAACTTCTTTATTTCTTAATAGTTTTAAATTCTTATACAGACTTATTAATCTTGCTGTTATCTATTCACAGTCAGTACATATTTATTCTTTTATGTCTTTCTAAGGCCTGGTATCGTTTTTATTTCCTACAACGCTTCAATTAAAACATTTTCTCTCCTATTCCCTTTCGTACGGCATTTTCAAAAACCAATAGGACGTTAACCTTAATTTTTCCTTTTATTTTAAACTACCTTATCGGACGTTAACCTTACGGCGCCACGTCACATTGCGTGTGTGTATATATATCGTCTGCTAAAACCAGCGTGTGAATATATGTCCAGAACGCGGGTCGAGAAAAATTCAAACGCCATTCATGGTATCGCATTTCTGGCACAAGAAAATATTTAAATCTCAAAGCCAACGCTAGCAAAAGTGTATAATGTTAGACCGCGGCAAATCGTTTAGGCCCTTACTTCGGTATGCAAATTGAACGTGCTGTGGAATTAAGCGTTAGTCCTCACAGATTTCACTACACACCTCCTTTCCTAAAACATGCATTCACTGCAAGTTATTATCTGTGAGACAATTAGCGTAAACAAAGTACTATTCCCTAGGCTTTTCCTGCCCTTGTGTTTTCATGGATTTCTGCAGTGGGGTCATTCAAAGTAAGCACAACTTAAGAAAGCTGCCTCAGATCTCTGCAATCCAAGAATCTATTTCAGTTATGTTACTGAACAGCTGCAAGTGTTACTGCTTGTCTTAATGCTGCTTAGCAATCAGTATTCACCATTTCTCTTCTCTGAGTCTGCTCAACTACATGTCTCGAGAATATTAGATGTTCCTCAAATTGTACGTTATGAGGAGTTGATCTATATGGTGATATCTGAGTTGTGTAGGGGATCCAATAATTTCCTGATCAGCCTTAATAAACACTCGGACTATCCTCAATTCAAAAAGGCAACAATGGAGGCACTCTGCTCCTCCGAAATGTTCACAGCCAACAATTGGTCTGATCTCAGGCTTGATTGAATGTGGAAACACCCTTCTAATAATATTCTATACTGTGCCACTCAAATGGAGGCCATATTCACCAACTATATTCTCCGCCTACCGACAATTTGGTGAAATAAGATAATATGTAGGGAAATGAGTTTCTGCATCAGAAATCAATTCTCCCTTATCTTTGCTATAATATGTGTGGGTGATCTCCATCCAGGGTCCGATCAATACTTCCCCTTGGACGGTGTAGGGTCGGGTGACTACCAATGTCACCAGTGCCCTTTTCATGCTAAATTAATAGCCATATTGTGAAGCGCTGTGAGCATTTTCCGGATTGCTCACTCGTCCACTCCCCACTTTTCTTCTAACATTTTGTTTCGGGTTCAAATCTGGCGGATTATCTTCAATATTAATTTCAGCCAGTTCCCTAACTGCGGCTTCAAACTGAGCCTGGGTTGACTGGTCTGAGTTTCTATTTTCTCTGGATGTCCTTCTCAGAGTTGCTAATCTAAATATTTTCGGTGAAAACTGTTGGTGGGAAGGTGGATACCTATCCTCTATGTCAACCTTATTATTTTCCTTGTTATTTTTAGGCCCATATGTTTCAGAATGCTTGGCTGGCATCTGATTATGATTTTCCCAACTTGGGGAATGTACCTTGCTACATTTTTCACAGGCCCCCACAAATTTTGCAATATCAGCAGCTACTTGGGGCCAGTAATATTGTTCCGATGTCCTTTGACGTGTGGTTCCATTCCTCTGGTGTCCACCGTCGGGTACAACATGAGCTTGTGCCATCACTTTTTCCCTGTAGGGAATTGGCAATACCAACTGTCCCTGTTCTTTGGATCCTGCTCTAGCCTTCCTGAAGAGCAGTCCCTCCTTCAAATAAAATTGTCCTTTCTTAGGGTGTGCATGGCTTGTTGGCAATTTGTCAAAGCAAGGTTTTAATGTTTTATCCTTTGCCTGGGCCTTTCTCATCTGCTTATGAGAATAAACTAGTGGTGGTTCCTCCTCCGTTCTACTAGGGGTCGACCTAACCTGAAGCGTGGCCATTACCACAGGTTTTACCGGGCTTCCTAGAAAAAACATATTTACTTCCTAACACCAGCGGGTAATTAGGGTCGTCACACACGGCTGCTCTGATCACTCCTTCCACGTACCTTGTCTCTACATTGATCTTGGCTACTGGAAGTGTCATGGTGTCTATTCCCTTTACGGCCCCTTGTAGCTCCACTTTCTCTGTGGTGTACTGTTCAGGGTGCACTAGGGTTGCACTCACAACTGAGTCATATTCTAAACCTGAATCGTAAAGGCACCTAACCTTGGCACCATTACATGTCACTTCTTCACAGATGGGGGGATGTTGAAGATTAATATGATTCTCTGTCAATTTCTTCTTCCCCTTGTCCACTGTTATCATGCAGGCCGCGTGATATGGAGGAACTTTCCTACCACAGTCAATAGTATTATGATTATTCATCCTACATACTTTACAATATTTCCCTTCTGGTTTGTAGGGTCTCCTTTCTCTGAAATGCGAGTTTCTATCTCGTTGGTCAAACTTGGCTTTATCATAATAGGCTTTACCCTTATTAAACTTATCTCTGTGTTCATAGTTAGGTTGATTTTGGTTTTGTGGAGCTTTATCATGGTCTATAGGCTTCTTCTTTAAACTTGCTATCTCAGACTGGGCTGCCTGATATCTCTCAGCCACATTTAAGATCTCCCCTAGCCTCTCAGCACCCTGTTCCGTGAGAAATTTTCTCAGGTCTGGAGCCATGGACTCTCTTAACTGCTCAGTCATAATCATTTCCTTTAAATCTTTGGTTTTCCCCAGAGCAGTCCATTTCTCCAGGTATGTCTCCAGGCGAGCAGAGAACTGGTGGTAATTCTCTCCAGTCAACAGTTTGGCATCCCTAAATTTCTTTCTGTAAAATTCACTATTTTTCTCATATCTAACTAGAAGAGCTTGCTTAAGAATGTCGTAGTCATCTTGATCATCCTTGCTCAGTTTGGCGAAGACCTCATAAGAGGTTCCCCTAAGCCCCTGAGATACCTTCATACTCCATCTCTCTTTCTCTAGCCCATACATAGTAGCTAATGCCTCAAATCTAGAGAGGAATGATTCAATATCATCCTCTTTTTCTACAAAGGGGTCCAAATGAAACCCCATGGCTGATGTTGAGGCAACTTGGCTTGCAGCAGAGTCGGAGGTGGATGAGCTACTTCCATTATCAGGAGCATGGCCTTGTAACTCCAACTCCCTTAGTCGCAACTCATGTTCCCTTTGTAACCGTTTCTCTTCTTTCTCAGCCTCCATCTGTAATCTCTTCTCCTCTTTGGCAGCCTCCAACCTCTTTTCTTCTTTCCTGGCCTCAGCCTCAAGCTTCTTCTCCTCCAACTGCAGCCTCTTGATCTCAGCCTCCCTATCAGCCTCTAATTTCTTAAGCTCCCTAGCATCCTCTAACATAATTCTCTTCTCCTCAGCTAATCTCTTATCTTCCCTTTCCATATACTTATCGCACTCTGATGTCACATACTGAATTAGAGCTTGCCCATCTAAATTCATTTCCTTTGCAGTCTGCACAGCAGCAGATCTGTATTTGGCCATATCCGCCATGTTATAGTTAACAATATGAAATACTATCCACTACCTTAACTAATTAATCAACTCTAAACACAAGACAAAGGGCAATGATATCTCAAACCACTCTCAGATTATTTTTACTATTATATTTTACAAATACTGGGACTAGTGACTCACTTAATGTAGGGTACTAAGAACCTTTAAATCCCGGAAGAGCGTCCCAATTAATGTGGTGAATTAGTTGTTAGTATTGGTTTCAATATTATATTAATGGTATCTGGTGTGAGGTCAGCTATGCAAGTCCCTGAGGTTTATTAAATATAAATAAGTTTACAGGGTACTTGTCTGCTTCCACCACGACCTCACCCGATTATATATCTTCCCCTACTGAAGTGTATTGGTGTGTGTAGGTTGTCTAGCAAGTGTCTAGGGTATATGCAATGTGATGAAGTGTATGAACAGGACAACAACTACACCTATTACTAATAAACAATGATTAAACAAGTCACTGGGTAAAGTTTGGAATGTAACTTATTTTTTTAATAATTTATTTTCCTGTATCTAGTTATTCTTCTGACACAGGAATAATCAACTCAACATGATAATGAAATTATTTACAACCAATTATTTTACAACTGTCATTGAGTCGATGTTATCCCACAATTACTTATATGTTTCAAGCTGGGAAAATGACAAGTATTTCTTGCTCCTAGAAAAGGGTACAAGTTTATTGAACGTTTTTGTTCCTCACTGTCCGATACACTAGCTTTTGTAAAAACTGAGAGAGTGGATTGTTTGTGATATCAATTTCCCAGACAAGTCTTATCTGAGGTCTCTGGAACCAGGCTGGTTGAAGTATGTATAAACGCCAGCATCCACTGCCAAGACACGCTTCTGCTTCTATAGGTGAATCACTGTGTAGGCACTCAGTAGTTAGGCCTCACTGCATACTTTAAGGACAGGTGTTAGGTCACCTGGGCTCACTTTCACTCGTAGATGAAACTCTGGAACAATACAAATGTGTCCCACTCAGCATCTAATAATCTCTCTCTTTCATTATTCTAACATGGCAATATCATCAGACATCAGTATGGTAACTAAACAATTAGTTAACGTTCTCAATTTGGTTGGTACCCCCTTCTGGATAAATAACTTTCAAACCACCGTTTGACATTTTCCTTGATAAAGGAAACATTTTACATTAATACTATCAAGTCATGTACAATCACGGTGACTTGCTGAAGAAGACGGCCAGTGATCTTCCTGGTCTTATGTCATAACACAACATTTTCTTTTCATCATAAATATTTAATTTTCTTTTCTCCCCATATGGCCGAAAGCCTGGCTGGCTTTTCTATACCAGGTTAATACAGTTCCTAACAACGCTGTGACACAACACAGAGTTTAATGTTAGCTTCCCTCCAGATAAATGTTTCCCCTTTTAGGTTCATACAGAGTCGATAATGCATACATGATACAAATGACAATATAAATGTTAATATAAAGGTTTCAATATTTACCGCATCAAAGAAACTTTATACACTAGGTTGTTGAATAGGGCGATACAGATAGCTGCTATGCAGAATTAGCAACCAAGACAGTACTCTTGCCTTGTCTCTAACAACAACGTCTTTAGTGTAAGAAATTTTTCATCTAGTGGCCCCCTATACCCAATACTAATTGGTTTTATACAACCCTTAGTCTATTACACTACAGCCAACCAGAGGCGGTTAGTGAATAGCGTTCCTTTTCAAATAAAACTGACCTTAAATATTCAAATTAAGGACTCCTTCCCCTTTACCCCACCTACGGGCAAAACTGAGCAAGTCCATCTGTCTATCTGTCTTCTGTCCAACTTCTTTATTTCTTAATAGTTTTAAATTCTTATACATACTTATTAATCTTGCTGTTATCTATTCACAGTCAGTACATATTTATTCTTTTATGTCTTTCTAAGGCCTGGTATCGTTTTTATTTCCTACAACGCTTCAATTAAAACATTTTCTCTCCTATTCCCTTTCGTACGGCATTTTCAAAAACCAATAGGACGTTAACCTTAATTTTTCCTTTTATTTTAAACTACCTTATCGGACGTTAACCTTACGGCGCCACGTCACATTGCGTGTGTGTATATATATCGTCTGCTAAAACCAGCGTGTGAATATATGTCCAGAACGCGGGTCGAGAAAAATTCAAACGCCATTCATGGTATCGCATTTCTGGCACAAGAAAATATTTAAATCTCAAAGCCAACGCTAGCAAAAGTGTATAATGTTAAACCGCGGCAAATCGTTTAGGCCCTTACTTCGGTATGCAAATTGAACGTGCTGTGGAATTAAGCGTTAGTCCTCACAGATTTCACTACAGTGATGCGCCAGACAACAGAGGGCAGTCCAAGAGGAATAAGATGGACTACATTTTCTACATTGGAAGATCTGGAATATGCAGATGACATTGCGCTACTAGCACATTCACATCAACACATCCAGGAAAAAACGGATAGACTAAATAAGTTTAGCCAGCAGGTGGGCTTGAACATCAATTTAAAGAAGTCAGAGGTCATGACGCTCAATGTGAGCAACCCTGAGCTCATATCAGTAAGGAATCAGCAACTGGTACAGACAGACACCTTCACATACCTAGGATGCATTGTAACACCAGACGGCGGGGCAGGCAAAGACATCAACATCAGAATGAATAAGGCAAGAACAGCCTTTTTTAGCCTAAACAACATCTGGAAGTCCTCACAATACAGCACAAACACAAAATTAAGATTATATCGGAGCTGTGTACTTTCTGTGCTTCTCTATGGTGCGGAATGCTGGAGAGTTACAGAGAAGGAAATGTCGAAATTGTCCTCTTTTCACACAACTTGCCTAAGAAAAATTCACAGAATTTTTTGGCCGAATACCATCACCAACCAAGATCTGCTTACTCGGAGCAAGCAAGAGGACATGCACACCATCATAGCTGGCAGACACTGGAGCTGGGTTGGTCATGTCCTCAGAAGAGACCCCGATGCCATCACAAGAACAGCTATGCTTTGGACCCCTGAAGGAAAACGAAAGAGAGGTCGACCAAAAACAACCTGGCGGAGGACTGTGGAGGCTGAGATGCAAAGAATGAACCAGAGTTGGGGCACCGTACGAAGGATGGCCACCGACCGAGCAAAGTGGAATCATTTTGTTGTTGCCCTACAAGACGCCACTAGGCGTTATGGCCACTGACTGCTTTGACGGTCGATGGCTAAGGATCAAAGAAGAAGAATGTTCCGGAAGGTCCAAAATGGGTGGCTGCGGCATGAATGGAAAACGTCCATAGAAGCTTCGAGTTTTCTGGACCTGGTGTGGATCTACTGTCCTGGTCATGCAGGGGGTACGTGGCAATGAGAAAACTAGCTTCGAGAGCACCCATAGTGGGAACATTGGATATGGATAAGTGAGAAATACAAAAGACTATTACTGATAGCCTGCTAGAGAAAGGAGCTGCAATAGATGAATCAACAATGCTAAGATTGTTGGAATTTAGCATCAAACGTATGACTAGCAGAGATGGACGTATGAGAGGATGCATCCGTTGTGCATACAGTCAGCGCGCAACAGTTAGCACTCATTCCCTTCAAATTTTGCTGAGGGAGGCTGAGCACCTATGGCTTTGCCAGATTGCAGTGATGTCGATTTTGAATAGCAATAACAAAATAGAAACACATTATACAGAGTTATTGAAAAGGCCCTCTCTATTCTTAAATGTCTATCTTCACTCATATACAACTAATTTATCTGACATTTTTTCTCATATAAACTTGTTGAAAGTGAGTGAACCATAAACATTTTAAAAATATATGTATGTGTCATATAAATTAGTTGGTTTGCCTTGGTTTTTATGACTATCTTCATTGCGCACGGACAACTCCATCAGTGCTCCGATCTCCTCCCTTAGATCACACAAGGAGGGTCTCAGCACAGTGCAGGAACTCCGTAGCACCGGCGAGAATTCCAATGTGTGTATATAGGAATCACACATTCTATAAATATATTTGGTGGGTGGGTTTCTATTATTTAAATTTTGCCAAGGCAGTGGCCTTATGGCCTATTCTTTACGATTTCCAACTGTCGTGGGATTTTTTAACGTCCGCAACTTGCACATGGGTCCTCCTATTTTGTCCGTCCTTACCCGAGAAGGCTAAGGATCCGATCTCACTACCCATGAAAGCAGGGGGGGGGGGGGGGGGGGGGGGGGTATGGCATCATTAGGAACATTGCTTCTGAAAAAAAATGTCCATAAATTATATTCCTTCTACCGGGAAGCGAACCTGGTACTTCTAGAATTCTGTTAGCCACTCCGACCCTAAATTAGTTGGATAAGATTGAAGACGTAGACATTTAAAAATAGAGCAACTAAAAGTTAAAATAAAGAAAATTATGTCACATTAACATTACAGCTGAACTTGACATCCAGCCTGTTGAACACATGCCGTCATAAGGACACTCATTTTAACGGTCTACTGTAACGTCAATTTACTGGCCGTTTTTTAAATGTGATTTTACTTTATTTTGTTTCTGGAGATCAAAAATAAATAAAAATTAAACCTATTTCCAAATGAGAGTTATTGTTCCTTGTTATGACATGGGTTTCATGTATATCCAATGGTTACAATAGAGCAAAGGTCGACAACTCATGAGCTTTTGGGATCTACTTTAGTTTAGCCCCCTAAAGATCTACGACTTATATATATATATATAAATATATAGTGCAGTCCACGTAAGCGGAGCTCGCTTAAATCGAATTTCGGTTAAGCCGAAGAAAATTTGCAGGTCCCTGCCATAATTCGTTTTTGGCTTTGTTAAAAAACTCCAGTGAAGTCGGTCGAACTCTGATGAGTCGATCTTTCGGATAAACCGAAGCAATTGTTCAATCCCAACTCAAATTAGGACTTGCTTAAGCGGAAGTTTTTGTCTTTCCGCATCTTCAGAAGATCAAGTTACAATTATAAGTCTCTCTCTCTCGCTCTCTCTCTCTCTCTCTCTCTCTGTGTGCGCGCGCGCGTGCGTGCTTGTGTGTGTGTGTGTGCGCGAGAGAGACAAATATGCAATCCATAAATGATGATCGGGCTGCAGAATTTAGTTCTACCAGTCTACAAATAGTGGTGAGCGGAAATAGGACGACAGACTCAACAGTGAAAGAAAGACAACCAAAAATGACTCCTACCTAATAAGCCACTTTGATCAAAGGGACATCAAATGGCACTGTGCCAGGGGCAAATAACTTCTACGAGTACATTCGTTTTCGCCCTTGCTATTAATGTTAATGTAGTAAATGCTTGGAGAGTATACAAAGTGTCAAACCAGACACTATCTTGTGTACTTGTATCATGTATTGTTGTTAGCACATGTGTTATGAAACTTTATGATATGGTCATAGAGAACCTTTACTTTACGAGTGATGGTCCTTAGAGAATGTTTTTGGACAAGACATATGAACAATACAAAGATTCAAAGCAAGATCATAAAATTTACATGGAAGTGAAAATAAACTCCATTTATTTTATGTTCTTTTTTTATGTTTCTATAAATTCAGTCATCATTACCCTTCATCACTGTATGCAGATGCCAGCAGCAAATACGCACTAAGCCTTCCTGTGACTGTCCACGTCTTGTTTATGCCATTAAGTTCCTGTCTTCAATTCCCTGTGAATGTTATAACTTTGTATAATACTTTACTGACTTGATTTCATTGATAGTTCTGATGTTTTGTTTTTTTTAATCCTTAAGAGGCCAGCTTGATGTTGTACACAGCATATTGTTGTACACAGCATAATGTTGTACACAGCATAATGTTGTACACATTCATCATATAAAAATGGTGTGCTATGACATACTGATACTGGCAACTACTATTTTGATTCAGTATTTGTCTTCTGTGGTTAATGTTTCTAAGATTCCATGCTAAGATTTTGTTTGTCTTCTGTGGTTAATGTTTTTAAGATTCCATGCTAAGATTTTGTTTGTCTTCTGTGGTTACTGTTTCTAAGATTCCATGCTAAGATTGTGTTTGTCTTCTGTGGTTAATGTTTTTAAGATTCCATGCTAAGATTGTGTTTGTCTTCTGTGGTTAATGTTTTTAAGATTCCATGCTAAGATTTTGTTTGTCTTCTGTGGTTAATGTTTCTAAGATTCCATGCTAAGATTGTGTTTGTCTTCTGTGGTTAATGTTTTTAAGATTCCATGCTAAGATTGTGTTTGTCTTCTGTGGTTAATGTTTTTAAGATTCCATGCTAAGATTGTGTTTGTCTTCTGTGGTTAATGTTTTTAAGATTCCATGCTAAGATTGTGTTTGTCTTCTGTGGTTAATGTTTTTAAGATTCCATGCTAAGATTGTGTTTGTCTTCTGTGGTTAATGTTTTTAAGATTCCATGCTAAGATTGTGTTTGTCTTCTGTGGTTAATGTTTTTAAGATTCCATGCTAAGATTGTGTTTGTCTTCTGTGGTTAATGTTTTTAAGATTCCATGCTAAGATTGTGTTTGTCTTCTGTGGTTAATGTTTTTAAGATTCCATGCTAAGATTGTGTTTGTCTTCTGTGGTTAATGTTTTTAAGATTCCATGCTAAGATTGTGTTTGTCTTCTGTGGTTAATGTTTTTAAGATTCCATGCTAAGATTGTGTTTGTCTTCTGTGGTTAATGTTTTTAAGATTCCATGCTAAGATTGTGTTTGTCTTCTGTGGTTAATGTTTTTAAGATTCCATGCTAAGATTGTGTTTGTCTTCTGTGGTTAATGTTTTTAAGATTCCATGCTAAGATTGTGTTTGTCTTCTGTGGTTAATGTTTTTAAGATTCCATGCTAAGATTGTGTTTGTCTTCTGTGGTTAATGTTTTTAAGATTCCATGCTAAGATTGTGTTTGTCTTCTGTGGTTAATGTTTCTAAGATTCCATGCTAAGATTGTGTTTGTCGTCTGTGGTTAATGTTTCTAAGATTCCATGCTAAGATTGTGTTTGTCTTCTGTGGTTAATGTTTTTAAGATTCCATGCTAAGATTGTGTTTGTCTTCTGTGGTTAATGTTTTTAAGATTCCATGCTAAGATTGTGTTTGTCTTCTGTGGTTAATGTTTTTAAGATTCCATGCTAAGATTGTGTTTGTCTTCTGTGGTTAATGTTTTTAAGATTCCATGATAAGATTGTGTTTGTCTTCTGTGGTTAATGTTTTTAAGATTCCATGCTAAGATTGTGTTTGTCTTCTGTGGTTAATGTTTTTAAGATTCCATGCTAAGATTGTGTTTGTCTTCTGTGGTTAATGTTTTTAAGATTCCATGCTAAGATTGTGTTTGTCGTCTGTGGTTAATGTTTCTAAGATTCCATGCTAAGATTGTGTTTGTCTTCTGTGGTTAATGTTTCTAAGATTCCATGCTAAGATTGTGTTTGTCGTCTGTGGTTAATGTTTCTAAGATTCCATGATAAGATTGTGTTTGTCTTCTGTGGTTACTGTTTCTAAGATTCCATGCTAAGATTGTGTTTGTCTTCTGTGGTTACTGTTTCTAAGATTCCATGCTAAGATTTTTTTTGTCTTCTGTGGTTAATGTTTCTAAGATTCCATGCTAAGTTTTTGTTTGTCTTCTGTGGTTAATGTTTCTAAGATTCCATGCTAAGATTTTGTTTGTCTTCTGTGGTTAATGTTTCTAAGATTTCATGCTAAGATTTTGTTTGTCTTCTGTGGTTAATGTTTCTAAGATTCCATGCTAAGATTTTCTTTGTCTTCTGTGGTTAATGTTTCTAAGATTCCATGCTAAGATTGTGTTTGTCTTCTGTGGTTAATGTTTCTAAGATTCCATGCTAAGATTTTGTTTGTCTTCTGTGGTTAATGTTTCTAAGATTACATGCTAAGATTTTGAAGTTCGCTATTTTTTTTTTTTTAAATAAAATTTTGCCTCGTTTTGGCGAGGCACATCCCGTTTAACCTAGCCGGTTATATTAGGGCGCATGTCCAAATATAAAAGACCTTTAAGTCTCGAGAATTAGTTATGTGTTAGTTATAATTGAAGTTCGCTAGCTGATGCTGCTATAGATTATGCTGTGGGTTAAAAACGTGTGCACTGCGTTTAATTATGGGATATGTAATGTTAAATGTGTTGGTGTTTGCGCCTATGATACAAACACACGACATGATGTTATACTTTATGCTTTAAATTTGCTTTTGAAAAATGGGAAAGATGCAAAAATGAACATCTAACGATGCTACAGTTGTAAATTAAGGGAGAGAATAATTACTTTTTACGTCCTCTCTTCATTCATTCATAACCCTCCGCTCCACAAGGAGCATAGGCCTTCAACAAACACATGCCAAGTCCTCCTGTCACGTGCCATCCGCTCAAGTTCTTTCCACGTTCTCCTCATCATTTTCACCTCTGTTTCCAGCTCTCTTCTCCATGTGCTTCTTGGTCTGCCTTTGCCTCTCTTGCTCTGGGGGTTCGAGAACATGGACTGCCTTGTAATGTTATCAGCAGGTTTCCTCAGTGTGTGTCCTATCCATCGCCATCGTCTTCTTCTCATCTCTTGTTCCACTGGCACTTGTCTGATTCTTATCATCAGTTCCACGTTGGTAACCTTGTCATACCATTTTAATCCCTCTATTCTACGCAAGCACCCATTTATGAAAGTCTGTAGCTTTTTGGTTGTTGTCTTTGTTGTTCTCCATGTTTCAGAGCCATATAATAGGACTGACTTCACATTTAAGTGGAAGATTCTTATTTTCTTGTTGGACATGATTTCTCTTGTTCTCCATATGTTTCCAAATGCAATGAAAGCTCCTCTTGTTTTTTGTATTCTTATTTTGATATCACTGTCTGTCCCTCCAACTTTGTCTATATTGCTACCAAGATATGTGTACTATTCTACATCTTGTAGTGGTGTTTCTTCAAGTTCAGCCCTGTTATCATTACCTGCATTAATTCTCATTATTTTTGTCTTTTCTCTGTGTATTTTCAGACCCAATTGCTGTGACCTCTCATCGAGTGTTTTCAATTTCTCCTGCATCTGATTACAGTTTTAGGACAGAAGAGCCAAGTCATCAGTAAAATCCAAATCATCCAACTGCTTAGTCAGAGTCCACTGAATACCATTTCTGTTGTGTTATCGATGTTCTCATAACCCAGTCTATTGTTAGTAAGAAAAGAAATGGAGACAAGAGGTATCCCTGTCGCACTCCCAATCTTATCCCAAACGGTTCTGTAAGCTGTCCTTCATGAAGAACTCATGTCATGTCTTCATATGTTTTCTTTATTAAATCAATGATCTTCAGGGGAATTCCATAATGCCTCCTCAATTTCCAAAGTGATTCTCTGTCTACACTGTCAAATCCCTTTTCGTAGTCCACAAATCCAATGTATAGTGGTAAATTCCATTCCAGACTTTGTTCAACTATTATTCTCAAAGTGGCTATCTGGTCTGTACAGGATCTGTTCCTCTCTTATTCTGACCGCAAATGTTCAGCTCTGAGCCAACTTCTGATAAGCTGAATTTCAGATAAGCTGGAGTTATTTAGATGGTCCCAGCGGCTTCTGCTTATCCGGACGGCACTGTGTGCGTGTGTGTGTGTGTGTGTGTGTGCGTGCGTGTGTAATTTAAAAAAAAAAGGGGGGGGGGGGTGAACCTTACAAAGAAAGAATACGTTCCTGTCTCATGCTTTCGCGAATATATTTTAATATCCATCTCGAGAGTTTTCATTGGCAATGTGAAAAAAGTACCTTTGATACTGGGGACGCCGCGATCTTAAATGCCGGCTGGTGAGATCTAGTCCGAAATTTCCTTAGTTTAAAAATTCTTTTTTTTCCGCAGTGGCCTAAATATCGACCAAATTTTCCACTGGGATCTACCGGTAGACCGGGATCGACTCGTATCCGACATCTGTGATAGAAGATATAAGTTAGTTGCTTATCCTTTACAGGACGTGGCAATCAACCCCAGCTTTTATTGGCTGTTTGTGATTTTTCTAGGCAATTTTTTTTCATTCAGTAGTTTGCCATTGCTTTCTGAACGGTACGGCGCTTATACCATTGTTAAAAATCCACACACAGCGATCTGCTACCAAACCGCCTGCAGCAGGTTTCGAACCTGGTATATCCGGATTATGAAACTGCGTTCATATCCATTAGGCCACAGACAGAAGATATAACCATTGAAAAATAGGCAGTGACTATTCAGTCACCTTGTACAGTATATTCTGGCGTCCGTGTATGCGTGTAGACAGCTATTTTACTAACACCACTCTTTGTTATTTATATTTTAAATATGGGATGCGTTAAAAGCTGGATAATAAACAGTCATTAATTGACATGAAATTCGTGTCAATGGAAGTGGATAAAAAGAAACGTTAAGCCGGCGGTTCTCAAAGTGTGTTCGGCATACCAATGAGTGTCCTCGAGACCCTTTCAGGGGGTCCACGAGGTTAAAACTATTTCCATAAATAATCTAAGACGTTATTTGCCATTTCCAGTCTTATTCTGTCTCAGTATAATCCACATAAACAACAGTTCCTAAGGGTCCTCAATAATTTGTAAGAGTGTAAAGGAGTAATGAGACCAAACCGTTGTAGGATTTGTGTAATATTGCAAAATACATTTGCCTCTTGGTTTCTGTCGTCTGCTGTTGTAAGTGCGTAGTGGTAAATGATAGGGTTGCATTCTCATTAGATGGACAAAACGACTTTTTTCACCTGTCTGTATATTTCCTGCAGGATGTAGTACCTACAGTTATTTTTGCGTCATCGTTTCTCATGCTGTCTTTCATGGTAACATTAATTGCTCTACTCAAACATCTCATCTTGCCGGGTGTGATTTTCCTCTCCTATGCTTGAGTCAGACACCATGTTTGACACTGACAGCAAAGAGTTGACAAGAATATACAGTTCATTAATTGTCATTTAGTTTCCATACAAATATTCATATGTTTAAGCAGCGGTGACAGTCACTGCAATAGCTTTTGTGATATTTTGTTTCTACTTTTCCCAGATACTTAAATTTTAAAACCTGTTTGAGCTTCAGGATGTTGACATGAATGTTAAGTGCGCCTGAGTATCTGCTAATCTTACCAACAACGGTTAATATGAAAATATGAATTTCTCAGAAAATTTTTAACAATTCTAACACAACCAGGTGTTTGTTTGCCTGTTTTGACAAAAATCTTCGATACTCGGTACACTGTTAGAGCTCTCATATAGTGTTTACACTGTGCTCCAAGTGTTATATCTTCGTCGTCTTCACACGCCATTCTCACTTAATTAGGCTATCACGTCTCTTCATAACTGTTGGATTGGATACCTAGTGTTGTGTATTCCCTTTATTCTTAACTTTCTTTCGTACCATAATGTTGTTACATTGTAAGTATCTTTTTTTAGTTACTACGTGTAATTCCTCAGAGAACACTAAACGGAAGTGCCTAGAGAACACTAAACAGCAGTGATCATAGAACACTAAACAGAAGTGATCAGAGAACACTAAACAGAAGTGATCAGAGAACACTAAACAGAAGTGCGAAGAGAACACTAAACAGAAGTGCGAAGAGAACACTAAACAGAAGTGCGAAGAGAACACTAAACAGAAGTGCGAAGAGAGCAATAAACAGAAGTGCTCAGAGAACTCTAAACAGAAGTGCTCAGAGAACAATAAACAGAAGTGCTCATAGAACACTAAACAGAAGGGCTCAGAGAACACTAAACAGAAGTTCTCAGAAAACACTAAATAGAATGCTCAGAGAACACTAAACAGAAGTGCTCAGAAAACACTAAACAGAATGCTCAGAGAATACTAAACAGAAGTGCTCAGAGAACACTAAACAGGAGTGCTCAGAGAACACTAAACAGAATGCTCAGAGAACACTAAACAGAAGTGCTCAGAGAACACTAAACAGAAGTGCTCAGAAAACACTAAACAGAATGCTCAGAAAACACTAAACAGAAGTGCTCAGAGAACACTAAACAGAAGTGCTCAGAGAACACTAAACAGAATGGTCAAAGAACACTAAACAGAAGTGCTCAGAGAACACTAAACAGAAGTGCTCAGAGAACACTAAACAGAAGTGCTCAGAGAACACTAAACAGAATGCTCAGAGAACACTAAACAGAAGTGCTCAGAGAACACTAAACAGAAGTGATCAGAGAACACTAAACAGAAGTGCTCAGAGAACACTAAACAAGAAGTGCTCAGAGAACACTAAACAGAACTGCTCAGAGAACACTAAACAGAAGTGCTCAGAGAACACTTAACAGAAGTGCTCAGAGAACAATAAACAGAAGTGTTCGTAGAACACTAAACAGAAGTGCTCAGAGAACACTAAACAGAAGTGCTCAGAAAACACTAAACAGAATGCTCGTAGAACACTAAACAGAAGTGCTCAGAGAACATTAAACAGAAGTGCTCAGAGAACACTAAACAGAATGCTCAGAGAACACTAAACAGAAGTGCTCAAAGAACACTAAACAGAAGTGCTCAGAGAACACTAATTAGAAGTGCTCAGAGAACACTAAACAGAATGCTCAGAGAACACTAAACAGACGTGCTCAGAGAATACTACACAAAAGTGTCCTTGGGTTCTGTGAGGAGACAAAGGACGAATGGGATTATAAACCGAATGTGGTTATTACTCTTTCAGGCACGTTATAAAAGACGATTGATATGAGGGGATAATAATCTCATCACTTAAGACGAATTGATAAAGAAACCACCGCTACAAGAGAACACGATTGCTGTGGTGCAGGCTTGCTCAATTGAACCACTTACAGTGGTGAATCCATGGCCCACAAGGAGCCAGAATGGAGATGATGATCTTCTTTCTTCGTCGTCCTGTCTTTTTTTTGCCGCCAATTCTTGCATGTCTTGTTTCATTCTTTGGCGTTGTCGTGCGGAAGGTCAATTGTTTTATTTGTCTCGTCTAAGTAGAGTGCATGTCGACAGATACGCGAGAAAAGGTATAGAAAATAGATTTCACAGGTGGTAGATTGAGGGAAAGATATGTCTCTGGAGTAATTAGGTTATCTCCTCCAGTCTATCCGTACGACTGTACTTTATTACCAGACAGCTTTTGTCTCCTTATCAAGAATAGATAAGTTACTCTACACACACACACAGCTATGTGACAACAAGACACACAAACGTGAAAAACTACGGATAAATGGGAATGGATCTGACCAACACACAAAGGTAAGTTTCTTTGTAGTATATTATCATTTAAACTCGACAACATCAAAATGTCTAAAGGAAAAGATCGAAGAGTCATTTACATGCATATGAAATAAAGCAGAAAAGTGCACCCTCCCCGAATGGGAAAAAAAACCCAAAATTATTAACCCAAAGGTTGAAGGTTAGCACTATGTTACAGAATAAACAGTATTGGTACTCTGTGAGACCCAGTAAAGTAAACAAAATTTAGACAAATCAGAAATATGGATATTTTCCAGCAAACAAGGAAAATACTCACACACTCTCTCAAACAGTGGCCACTCTCACACTCTTACCTAATTGCCTGGTATGGTAGATCTGTAATATCCCTTGGTAATAGAATTAGTCCATGAACATATTATCTATTTCACTTAATATTCTGTCACCCCAGTTGTCTCAGATCCATATTGGCCCCAGTTCATCCCCAGAACTAACTAGTGAGGTGAACGCCTAATATGGTGCTTCTCCTGGATATAAGTGCTACTACAAATAGTTAAAACTGTGAGAGTTCTTGAGGTTCACCCTTTTCACGGGGGAAAGTACTACCAGTATTGGGAAACATCTGGTTGCTAAAAATGTGTTACAGGTGATTATGATGGTTCTTCCATGGCCAACTCTGTGTTAGAGCGCCGATTCTGCACAGCGTATATATCTAGGGAGATATTCCACTGGAATTACGACTGTCAGGAGTCGGGAACTAAAATAATGTTATAAGTACCACACTGTGGCTGGTAAAAAATATAAATCTGGATTTGGTAAGTCCAGTGGTTAAATTTTATTGTTCTCAAATACCATTTGGCGAGTGAACGTTTCTAAATAAGCAAGCCAAGTACAGGAGAAAAGTAACAAACAGAAGACCGCTGGACGCCTTTGTGATCAGGTCTGCGAAAATTACAAGAAAAAACATTTATGGAAAAAATGCTACGACTATGTATACACACAAACGGGGACAAGACGATCTCTTCTTCACTCCGTCAGTCCTGACTAGGTTTAAAAGGCACACGATGTTTCCTTACGCCTACATGCTAGCAGACGTCGCTGGCGGCTGAGGTCGGTCGGGATGAGTTATATTAACTCGCCCGCCCCTGCTCGCGCTGGCGGTCAGCGTATAATGTTAATTATTATTTAATTTCTCCATACGCGCTCCCTAAACAATGATCGCCTGTCATTAAATAGCTATTAAATTGTTGGCGTCCGTTTGTTTTGTCGTGTGGTATTAAAATAATAGACACTATAATAACAAATATACACTATGAAATATAACGTGTATTTCTATACTCCCACTATCAATCGCTTTAATGCCTATAAGTCCGGTCAGCTAAACCGTCGGGTTTATCTCTCTCCTGTAGAGATTAAGTGTCGCGCCCGCCTACACTGTTAACCTAATTACCGTCTAAGGTATGTGGGTAGCGGGTGGCGTGATTTAACATTTTGGTTGAATATCTGGTATGAAATCGCTACGCGTTACTTTATTTCACTCGTTTTACTAACGAGAAAAATCTAGTGAAGAATAAATATTAAACGCTATCACTTTTTTAAATCATTAGCACTATTATCCTTTTACCAGAAAATACAGAATGAAAATCTCTACGAACACTAAAACACCATACCCACAAAAATGGGTTCTAGGACTGCGTGCTAGAATATTCAAAATTCTGACTGACTTCTGATAGTTGTGTTAAGAAAACATCAGTATATATATATATATATATATATATATATATATATATATATATATATAATATATATATATATATATATATATATATATATATATATATATATATATATATATATATATATATATATATATATATATATATATATATATATATATATATATATATATATATATATATATATATATACATATATATATATATATATATATATATATATATATATATATATATATATATATATATATATATATATATATATATATATATATATATATATATATATATATATATATATATATATATATATATATATATATATATATATATATATATATATATATATATATATATATATATATATATATATATATATATATATATATATATATATATATATATATATATCATTAAATTGCTCTGATCTCTAATGTTGTTAATTTCACGCTACTGTGAGAACGAAAAATTCAGAAACTAGCGCTCAAGATGAAAGCTTACAATTCCGGCTACCAGAATCTCTCGTCTGGCGCTGTTGACCGACATCAGAGGCTTTACTTACGGCGAATGGGTTACTCTTTAAAATGCCCTTGTCTCGAGATCAAAGAGCACAGGGGATTCCACTTTCCCTGAGTAAAAACTTCAAAAGGGTCTGTTTTTCGTCTCTCCCACGTGCCGTCTGTCTGAGAGGTATTATGATTGACAGATGAAGCTCGCGTGAGTGGACGAGGTAAACAATCCTGATTTGTTTTCCTGTTATGAATGACAGTTCACGAAGTTTGTAAACACTGTGTTAGCTCGTGTTAAAAGAAAAGAGGCGTGATGAAAGAGTAGCTGTGTAAGTGAAGACAGACAGTATAATGCATGTTTTTAGCTAGCAAATCACAGAGCAGCTATGAGGTTACAATAGGCTGTCAGATTACTGTAGACTCTTTTTCCATTACACGTCACAGGCGTCCTCGATCTTTTTTTTACCGCCAATTCATGCATGTCTTGTTTCATTCTTTGGCGTCCTGTGTCTGTTTTACCGCAAATTCTTGCATGTCTTGTTTCATTCTTTGGCGTCCTCTGTCTGTTTTACCTCCAATTCTTGCATGTCTATGTTTTTTACAATGTTATCTGTCTTTTCTGTTTTCATATCATTCCACCAATAAATAAGTAAATAAAATTAGCACGGACTGCTTCATGTTCAAGTGTCAGCTAATCTACCTTGGTAGATTGGTCTCTTCAAGACGTACTCCTTACTAGCATCAGCTGTCTGTGTTATTCTGAACATTTTCTTGTAACATTTGATCTCAGATTTCTCCAGATATCTTGTTTGTTTATTGATTACCCATGTTTTGCTTCTATGTGATATGATCGGATCTTTGTATCTCAGAAGACACTCAGTTCCCCATTTCCATTGACGAAGAGTTGTTACGTAGGACGCTTCTAATTTTCTGGATTGGCGATATTTACAGAAACAAAATAACCAAAAACACTGGAGACCACTTGACAACAACAACCTTGACTCCAATGACGCACTGTGCCAGCACGTG
This sequence comes from Oreohelix idahoensis, assembly GCA_024509875.1. Taxonomy (NCBI): domain Eukaryota; kingdom Metazoa; phylum Mollusca; class Gastropoda; order Stylommatophora; family Oreohelicidae; genus Oreohelix; species Oreohelix idahoensis. Next base: position 475,133 of record JAMPIV010011354.1, on the reverse strand, counting down.
GAACGTTAAGCCAGTTGTAGTCTCTGTTCTTTAAACAGAACTCACGAAGCATGCGCCACAGACCTCTCTCTTGTGTTTACATGAGTCACAGCGCCAGGTATCTAGTATTATTTCTAGTCTCCAGATCGCTGCGAGAGACCATGATCAGTTGATCTTACTATAAACATGCGCTTATCTTTGATCGCAGACGGAAGGAACACCTATCCGATCGCGATTAAAAAAAGGTATAGGTAGTCGAATACTGCCATTGAGTGAGTAAAGTGTTAGAGCAGCGTTTCTCAACTGGGGTTCCACGGAACCCTGGGGGTTCAGCGAGAGATCGTAACTGAAAAAAATAATAATACACGTCTATTTTTTAGACTTTGCTCTCCTTGTGATGTAAGCGCTCGCAGTAGTAAGCAGTTGACCGAGAAGTCCCGAATGGCAGTGCGCAATAGGACCTTGTTAACTCGTGCGCATAAAATATTTTATTAGCATCTTAAAGACAAAAAAAATGGTGATAAGACTTGTAGGCCTACTTGGATAAGGTTAAAAAAAAATCAAGTAGGAAATTAAAATAAAAAGGAAAATTGAAGTTTCGTCTGCTTACACAACTGACTTGCATTAGAGTTAATATCCTTTGTGGGAAGGGGGAACCATACAGAAAAGAGTAAGTGTCACGTGAGATTATTAACTGTGACACTAGTATATTAAAGTACATTATACTAGTGTCACAGTTAATAATCTAACGTGACACTAGTATATTAAAGTATATTATACTAGTGCCACAGTTAATAATCTAACGTGACACTAGTATATTAAAGTATATTATACTAGTGTCACAGTTAATAATCTAACGTGACACTAGTATATTGAGGTTTATTATACTTGTGTCACAGTTAATAATCTAACGTGACACTAGTATATTAAAGTATATTATACAAGTGTCACAGTTAATAATCTAACGTGACACTAGTATATTAAAGTATATTATACTGGTGTCACAGTTAATAATCTAACGTGACACTAGTATAGTTCATCTTGTGTGTTCGTTTATGTCTAGGAATGACATTATTATTGGCCGCAGGTTGATGAGACTGAAAACATCAGTAATAAGAATGGCTTTCCAACAAGCCAACAATAGGCATCACGACTCGGATAGTCCATAAACAACGTAATTTATTCCACTATTATCACATCACATATATCATGACCTTGTATGCAGAACATCTTCTTTACGAACACTGTCTTTATCTAGTACTTCTAGTATACACACATGAAACCAGTTATAGATTAAGCATCCACCAATAATGGGTTCCCAATGGAACACCAGCCAAACACAGCCGTCCCTAAAAAGGGAATATTAACAATGCTCCAGTTTCTAAGACAAACATTCATACGTCACCTGCAGTACGCATAGCGACCAATCTATAATAGTGCCGCGCTTACCAGCACCACAATCATTTATCATTCTTTTCTCATAAGTGGCGTGCACAAGCCAACGCCACAGTAGGCTAATAAGTTGGTCAAAATAAGCAGATCAACAGACAAAAATTATTATCTGCTAAAAAACAAAGCATTGACAATTTTGGTTGGATTATATACTTTAACCTGAAAACTATTTCAATGGGTCTTTCAGAATCAATAGTCAGAGAGCAGAGTCAGGTACCCATTTACAGTTAGGTACACTATAGCGTGTCGCTCGAAGGTTGTGATCCTGGAACCCGCTAACTTCACCGCGAGGGTCAAGCGCTCTAACCAGTGACACATTAAGGGGGCTGCTATGGGGGAGGGGAGTTCCGTCCCGGGTGACAGCCAGGAGGGAGTGCCATTGGACACTATTATGATAGTTCTTACTTTTAAACAAATACTTTTAAACGTGTTATTTTATGGCGCGGGGCAAATGTAGGATCCGCCCCGAGTGCCAACAATTTTAAGTACGCCTCTGGCTCTAACCATTCTGCTAATTGCACGCTAGGTACCTATACGGGCTATGAACCTGAATGAAAAATGACGATACGGACTTATTTTTGTTTTAAAAAAAAAAAGGCACCGAAGAGCAGATGATTCTTACCATTAGGCCGAACTCCAGTACACTGGTTTCTTTCATCCGTTGTGAGATAACTACTGCCATATGACCCCAGTCCCTGTCAGAAGCGATCCGATCACTGTGATAAAGCACATCGTAAATACAGGAGGGGAAATGTTAAACACAGCTTTAGGGATATATACGAAGTGTATAGTAGGATAGTGGAGAGGTATGGGAAAACAAGGGCATTGGATCATTGCCAGAGAGACTCAATGGTAGATAGAGCTGAAAGCGGAGAGTAACCCCTGTTGGGAGTGAACAAAGAATACAATATTGTTCATGGTTGAGATTTGCAGGCTTCAGACTGTGATTTGAAGTGCGTCAGATCCAACTGTCTTGTGTAGGTTTTTGTAGAGTGTTTACGAAGATTTGTGTTTCATGGTGTCCCTGACTGACATGGTTGTAATGATGCCAGCGGGATTTATATAATGTTCCCTGAGCACTTTAGTATAGTGTTCCTGCAACACTTTTGTTTAATGTTCCCTGTGAACTTTTGTTTCGTGTTCCCTGAGTACTTTTGTTTAGGGTTCACTCAGCACTTTTGTTTAGTGTTCCCTGAGCACTTTTGTTAAGTGTTCCCTGAGCAATATTGTTTAGTGTTCCCTCAACACTTTTATGTAATATTCCCTAAGCACTTTTGTTTAGTGTCCCCTGAGCGCTTTTGTTAAGTGTTCCCTGTAAACATTTGTTTAGTGTTCACTGAGCACTTTTGTTTAGTATTCCCTTCGTACTGTTGTTTAATGTGTGTTCCCTGAACAAGTATGTTTAGTTTTCCCTGAGCACTTATGTTTAGCGTGTGTTCCCTGAACACGTTTGTTTAGTGTTCTCGGAGCACTTTTGCGTAGTGTTCTTTGAGCACGTTTGTTTAGTGTTCCCTGAGCACTTTTGTTTAGTGTTCTCTGAACACTTTTGCGTAGTGTTCTTTGAGCATTTTCGTTTAGTGATCCCTGAGCCCTTTTGTTTAGTGTTCCCTAAGCACTTTTGTTAGTGTGTCCTGAACACTCTTGTTTAGTGGTCTCTGAGCACTATCGTTTAGTGTTCCTCAGCACTTTTTTGTTAGAGTTCCCTGTATTTACTCGTAACTCCGTGACTTGTTTAATTAAGGTACTAATTATATGTATGATAAGTCGGCTTTGATATCTTCTGACGTACATGGCAGCCGAGGCGTTTCTTTGAAAGTACAACATAATTCTTTATTTTAGTACCGCTTGTAAACCTCCGTAAGGAGTGCAAGGGAAAAATTTATTTTTCTTTAATTTAAGGTTAATTTGTGATTTTTATCTTCCTCTCTTCAGGTATATGCCTTGAAGCTGTTGGAGAAGCGAAGGTAGAATGGATGACATCAAGTGATATCCAGAACTCGGATGAGGAGATCTTCAACCATACCTCAGTTTTACCTATTAAAGGTAAGTGTATTAATAAGAGATCAGACATGTTGAAGATGGAGGAAGTAAAATTCATGTTGCAGATAGGACATTATTTAAAAAAAAGATAAAGGTAAAGGTTGTCCCATGGCAGATACTAATGTAGGGGAGTGAAATGTTAGAGACGTCCCTATACTAGGTCCTTCATTGAGAGGTGGAGTGATCTGTTCACTTTCTCGCTGCTTTTTTCTTCCCTAACTCAAGAGCAGAGTCAGGTACATTTACAGCTGGGTTAGGCAAGAGCGTGACACCACCGTGTTTCGAACCGGGCACCTTTGTCGCAGCACAGCAGCGCTCTAATCACTCTGCCAATCCGACGCTAACATGACATGAAGAGATAAAAGTTAATATCACAAATCGCCATTTTCTTATGTGCTCCTTATAGAACATGTACCACCACCACTACAGCTGGTCCTGCAAGAAGGCTGGACAGAGCAATCACGTGACACTGGTGGTTTCTGTGACAATACGTTTTATATGGTGAGGTTGCCATCCCCCATGCACAACCTCACTTAGTGGCCTTGTACGACATGCCTGAGTGTGTAGTAGTCCTGTTCTTTCTGTAATCTTCAGAGACACACCCCCCCCCCCTTTTCCCCCGGAACTGCACGAGGCGATATTCCAAATAGCTTCAACGGAAAACAGCACGGAGACAGCCCAAGGTCAAATCTAATAAAAGCATACAACTACTTGCCAAGAAGAGATCATTTGTGGAGTCGAAGTCGTGGAGTCTGTCATTTTTTTTAGTGGAGTCGGAGTTGTGGAGTCTTGTCATTTTTTAGTGGAGGAGGAGTCGTGGAGTCTCATTTTTAGTGGAGTCGGAGTCTTGGGGTCTGTCATTTTTTTAGTGGAGTCGGAGTCTTGGGGTCTGTCATTTTTTAGTGGAGTCGGAGTCTTGGGGTCTGTCATGTTTTTAGTGGAGTCGCAGTCTTGGGGTCTGTCAATTTTTTAGTGGAGTCGGAGTCTTGGGGTCTGTCATTTTTTTAGTGGAGTCGGAGTCTTGGGGTCTGTCATTTTTTAGTGGAGTCGGAGTCTTGGGATCTGTCATTTTTTTAGTGGAGTCAGAGTCTTGGGGTCTGTCATTTTTTTAGTGGAGTCGGAGTCATGGAGTCTGTCATTTTTTAGTGCAGTCGGAGTCATGGAGTCTGTCATTCTTTAGTGCAGTCGGAGTCGGTAAAAAATGTCCCGAGTCCGAATTTTACAAAACTTAACTCAAAGCAGATCCATGTTTCATTCATGTAATGGAGGGAGGCGCTTAAAAAATTTGAAATAAAATTTTACAGTAGAACTACTAAAACCACTTTCTTGTTAAAGTACATCGATTTTTACATAATGTAGGAAAATTTCAATTTCTTCTGATAATAAATAAAGTTTTTATCACAATAGCAAATTTGTCTGCAGATTTAGAAAAAGCTGATAAGAAATGAAAATAAACTATATACACTGTCAGTTTTCCCGTCATTGTTGAGATGAAACTATTTTGCCTCATGGTGTTTGGCAAAAGTCATTTGTGTGCAGGTGTGTATGATTTGTAATTTTGTATTACTATATGAATGAATGAATAGTTTAAAATGTAGTCTGCGAAAGCCACGTATTCATTTATTCACATCGGATGTGTCGGACCGAAAGGCGCAAATATCAGCTTCGCTGTAAACTGCGACACAACGCAACCAACGTCCTTTTCAGGACAAACGAGGAAGAAGAAGAAGAAGATCTATTCACAAACATATCATACTTATACATATAACAGTATATAAGTGCATATTTTTATGTCATATTACTAGTTTTAAAAAACTGTAGTCGGTCGGACTTCTAAAATTTCCGGAGTTGGGAAGTGTTTTGGCCGACTCCACAACCCTGATTTTAAGGCTGAGACCAGCCACTTAATCGTCTCTCAGTCATAACTCACCATGGGGATGGCCCTCTGAGGTGATAACCCTCAGCTGTTTTTTTTTTTTCTGGTGTTCCTTGCGGCATGTTATTTTCTCTTCTGCTTGTTGTGAGAGCTTCTTTTCGCCCAATCTAAAGTGGCGCCGTAGGAAGCATCGCCACTTGGTGAGATCGCTCAGCTTCATTCTCTCAAGTTGCTGGATTTATGTCCAATGTACTCATGTCTCTCTTCACACATCTTTGAACCTCAGCTGCGGTCGCCCAACTGTTCGTTTCCCATCAGTTTGTTATCGGTAGAAAATATCTTTAGGAATGCAACCATCTTCCATACGCCGGCCATAGCCCAGCTAGCGTAGTCTGTGCTGTCTAAACAGTGTATACATTCTTTGAAGTCCAGCAAGTGATAGCACATCGACATCTGTCACTTAGACTAGCAACTAGAGACTTAAATACCATCTGCTCAAATTTTAAAAAATTAGAGAGATATGTGCCCAGGTGGGGAAGATAAAGAAACAGAAGAATATGTCTTCCATGAATGTCTACTCCATGAGAAGAGCAGTTTGTCGGCAGATTTATGTGAGAAATAAAAGTGGTTACATGAGAGCGAACCAAGAAGGGGATTAACTAGTCCGATAAATCAGTCAGATGACTGCAACAGTCAGATGTTTATTTAGTCTGTGACCTTCCATAGTGTTTCGTTGCTTTATGCAATTGTCTATTATACAGTCTTAATCCAGTTTGATCTTTGAAGACAAGTAAGTTGTTTTGAATGTTTTACATTTGTTTATCATACCACCATCATTAGCAACTACGCCTTTATTAGTAACTGCAAAAAAAAAAAAAAACTTCAGTTACAACATGGACACGTCAGCCACAGCAAATAATTTAAATATGTTGATAGCATTACAAGGCAGTTCTTCTTCTACAGGATTATTGAAAGTCACGTCCTATGTTTGAATTATTATATCTTCCCTCCTATCCAACTAACTTATATATATATATATCGTTTTTTTTTAATAACAATTTGCCTTGTTTTGGCGAGGCGCGTCCCGTTCAATCTAATCGGTTATATTAGAGCGCATGTCCAAGTATAAAAGACATTTAGGTCTGAGCAATTAGATTATTTAACTAATTTATATGAAACAAACATCATAATAGTGAGAAATAACTGCTACATTATTACATAACATGCTCGAAACATACTATGTCGCATGAACATTACAACTGAGCATAAGATGCGGTTTGTTTAGTACATGATTTCATAACTGGCATACATTTTTGTTGTCTCTTGTAACGTCTGATTATTGGCCATGTTAGATATTATTTTGTGTGTGTGGAAAATAAATAAATACATAAATAAATTAAAAAAAAACCAATCAAACGTATTAGTCAAACGTATTAGATTGAGATACCATCTATTCAACAAGCTAAAGATAGGAACTACCGATCAGTGTAACTGTGGCACTGATAAAATGACTGCTGGACATCTGCTTCAAAGTTGCCCAACATATGAGGAACAGAGAAAACACATATGGCCGACACCAGTACCATTAGTGGAAAAGCTCTACGGAGATTCAAATAGCCTCAACCTGACTACTGCTTTCTTTGGAAACATTCAAGTGGACGTCTGAGAGTGTATGGAAAAGCCAAATAACAGTTATTGCAACATGTTGCTACATGTGGTTGATGCGTGTCCAGGAGATACCAGTGGCGATATACACATTTACAGATATGAAGTGACTGTTACGTCACCCTGTAGAATCTAGAGGTAAGGGAAATACAGAGAAACCGAAAACCACTTATAGAAGGGACTAGGAGACAGTCATGTCATTGATAGAGAAGATTTGTAAGGACTTTGAATGGATGGCACAGGGCAGGAAGGTTTGGCGTGAATTAGTTGAAGGTCTATGCTCCACGGAGACCTGAAGATGATGATGACAAAAGTTGTTTCTGTTGTCATAAAATACTACAGCAAAAGTATCCATCCTTTATGGTAGCTGTACCAGAAGTAGAAAATACGTGACAGGTTTCTTCTTTGTGTACAATACCAATTGGCGTCGGTGATCATGTATATCCATAACGTTCACTTCCATAGTGTTTGTGAATTAAATTGTAGAATTCTTTCCATGCCACGATGTTAAACTGCCCAGTATCTTCTCTGTTTGTTGACCTTCTGTGTTTTTTGTTCTTCCATCATTTTTGTTGTTACCATATATTCTCGCTTTCCTCTTCTCAAAACATGCCGAAAGAAAGTGCCTTGTTTTCTATCTCATACAAGAAATAAACTTTACTTGCGCGCTGATCTCTGTCTGGACATCTTCTTTACTATACTAATTCATTCATTCATAGCCCTCCACTCCCAAAGGAACATAGGCCTTCAACAAACACACACCAAGTCCTTCTGTCACGTGCCATCATCTCAAGTTCTTTCCACGTTCTCCTCATCATTTTCACCTCTGTTTCCAGCTCTCTTCTCCATGTGCTTCTTGGTCTACCTCTGCCTCTCTTGCCCTGGGGATTCCGGAACAAGGACTGCCGTGTAATGCTATCAACAGGTTTCCTCAGAGTGTGTCCTAACCATCACCATTGTCTTCTTCTCATCTGTTGTTCCACTGGCACTTGTCTAGTTCTTGTCCTCAGTTCCACGTTGGTAACCTTGTCATACTATGTTAATCCTTCTATTCTACGCAAGCACCCATTTATGAAAGTCTAGCTTTTTGGTTGTTGTCTTTGTTGTTCTCCATGTCTCAGAGCCATATAATAGTACTGACTTGACATTTGAGCTGAAGATTCTTATTATTGTGTTGGATGTTGGATGTCTCTTTATTGACTTACCTGGCGAAAACAAGGAGCAAAACTACCATTTGACAAACACGTTTTCTTTTTTTAAAATTCCCAGAAATAAAATAAATGAAACCTAAAATGACCAATTAACTAACATTACAAGAGGCAGCAAATATTGATGTCAGCTTTTCAGTCATGTGTTTGAACTATTCAGTCATGCTTTGAACTATTCAGTCATGTGTTGAACTATTCAGTCATGTGTTTAACTATTCAGCCACGTGTTGAACATTTCATTCGTGTGTTGATCAGACTGGGTCTCACGCAGAGTTGTAATTGTAATGTTACTTAACATTTTATGTCATAAAATTGCAGTTCGTTGACATTTATTTCATATAAATTAACTGGATATTGGTGAAGAAATAACCATTTAAAAATAGGAAGTGGCGTTACAATCACCCAGTAGATATATAACGTCTTTTACATGTCGACAAAATATGACATTCAGCAGTAACTAAGAGTGAGAAGATTGCTGACATATTTTCTGCTCTACCGAGCTGTAAATTGGTACCTGACTCTTCTCTTTGAATTAGGGAAGGAAAAGGCAGCGAGGAAGGGAACTTGTCACCTCACCTCTCGATGCTGGATTATCGTAGATTTTTGATAGGGGAATTAAGACATAGATTGGTCCCTTCTGAATAGAAATAGAATAGGTGATAGCTCAGTGAGAGGTAATGGAAAGAAAATAGATTTTCACGAGTGAGATGGTGGAAACTAATTAGAGTCTGTCCCTGAAACACGAGAAGCTTTTCTCGGTCAGCCTATCTTCTACAACAGAACGAGTTTAGTCAGACAGTCTATTAGAACATATATAGTAATCTATATATACCACTCACATACACACACACACACACACACACACACATAAGTGACGACAGTTAGACGCACAGACGTGAAAAACTATAAGAATGGAATATAGATATTTTGGAACGAGCTGACCGACACACTTGAATAAAGTTTATGTAAATTTTATTAACATAAAGAACATTTTCCACAACAAATAAGTTTGCTTATCAAGCACATATAAATACACATAGGTTAATGAATTACTAAAAGAATAATAGACCCATAGGTGTAATCCTTTCCCCCTCTGTTTAGCCCACGATCCCGTGAGAAGAAAAGTTATAGCCCCAAAGAGTCACAGATTTATACGCTATGGTCTAGGATTTCCCTGTATAGTTAAGAACAGAGTTGATATATTAATCTATCCTAAGAGGAAATCAGCATTTGCAACAAAAATTGCATAAAGATATTTCAAAGTGGGTGCATGAATATAAAAAATGAAAGAATCACTCGTTCTGCTTTCTCTCTGTTCATTCAGCAGGGGCCCCTGACATACTTTCTTACCTACGAACGTGATTTTTTCGCCTTCTGGCTCAAACTTCAGGACACTTCTCTACAGTGAATCTGTATTCTTTTGATAAAGAGAATCCCAGCTCTGCAGATACAGGTTTCTTCCAATGTTACGGGGAGCATTCACTTCACAACTATATTTTAAGATTACTGTTAATGTCACTTGAATCAGTTCGGGTAAGACATTTTAAACGGGCTCAAAGTGTCAGAATCACGAGGTTTCCCCTACTTAGGAAAATGACAGGTTGGTAACTTCTCTCAAATGTAAAATTCTTGGTCACACCACAATTAGTCAAAAACGTCGGAAATGTTACTGTTTTAATTTCTCTCGCCACAGGGGCTGAATGTACAATAAGATTGTTGGGAAGAATTATAATCTGGCTCGATAAGCCCAGTTATTGCATTTAGTATTAAAGTTCGTGAGATGAGTACTCTGTTTTTTTTTCTGGATGCAAACACAATTCCAGACAGGTTGTAACTTGGAAACTCACTTATTTAAATTACAAAAATGTTTCTTCTAGGTTCTTCTCATATACTGAAACCGCTGGTAGATGTTGGGCTTTAGCCAGAATACTGTATAAAGAAAAAGAAACATACAGAATACTTAAACATAATATTATACACATCCTATCCTACCCTCGCGTAAAACATAATATTCACTTCGGTTATTAACTTTAAGTTAGAGACTATAAGCTTGGCGCTGTTCTCATCGTTTAGACTTCCGTGAAATAAATTCTAGTCATTACAAAAATCAATCATCATGAATTAGAAATACATACGTATTTCGTCAATACTCAATGATGAATCAGTGCATTAATTTAGATGGTAAAACTATTCTCTGACTGGTTACTAGCAATTAAATTAAATTTATTAATAGCCGAATGAGTTTAGATAGAAATATAATTGATTTGCTTTCCACTGTAACACAGCAAACTTAAAGAATATAACTGACTTATTATTTAATCACTCTGCACAGAAATTAAACTAGTAAAATTGAAATAGGCGATCTACCACTAAAATCACTCAACACTACTAGATATATATATATCTACCATTAGCGCAGAAGTAAAACGATCTCCAATCGACCAACTAAAGGATGCTTCTATTAACAGAGATCTTATGAATCGAAAGCTAGATGGTTCTAGTCTTTCTGGCTGTACTGGATGAATTAAGTTAGAATTCCGGAGTATATATCTCTCCGAAATCAGGGAAAGGTTACGTCTATAACCTGACCCGACTCATTTGACAGATGTTAGCACCTACGTCCAGATTTACATATTTCCTTGCTCATTCTACGAATGAAACGAATTCTACACACCCTTACCGAAACCAGACTTAACACCTACAGTACATTCTCTCGATCTGATCAGACCTCGGCAATAAAACTCACAGTGTGCGTTTTACAACTCCGCCAATGCCGGTCCCAAGCCCGGATGAAAAAGGAGGAGGGCGGCCTGCATGGAGGCCGTAAGGAGGCAGCCCCTCCACCATGCAAAGGCACAACAGGCCAATCACCTGTTTGCTTTAAACCACGATTACGAGTAACAAAAGAGAGAAAACCGGACTGATTCTAAAGGCGACGAACTGGAACGGACTACGGACTACGACTTATGGAACATGGAACACAAGAAGTATAAATGGGAAGGAAGAGGAGCTGGTGGAAGAGATGAGGAAAGCAAAACTAGAAATCCTGGCTATTACGGAAACAAAGAAAAAAGGACAAGGAGTCATGGATCTCAATGGCAACACGCTGCTCTACAGTGGTGTACCCATATCCGAAAGAGCTAAAGGGGGTGTGGGTTGCATTGTGGCCCAAAATCAAAAAGATAGTATCAAGGGGTGGAACTTTGTCTCAGAGCGCATTATGGTTGTGAAACTAAAAGAAGGAGAAACCATAGTCAACCTGGTCATAGTGTATGGGCCAAATGAGGATGAGAGAGCAGAGGTCAAGGAGGAATTCTTCGAGCTGCTTCAAAGGACAGTGGATGACTGCCTAGATGAAGTTATCATGCTCGGAGATTTTAATGCCAGAGTTGGAAATGACCATGCTAGATGGGGTGGAGTTATCGGAAGATATGGAGAAGATACTCTCAATGACAATGGAAAGCGACTCCTTAGATTCTGCAGTGAGCAGAATCTGATCATTACAAACACAAAGTTCCCCCATAAGCGCATACATGCATACACTAGATGTGAACCAACAAAGAATGAGAAGTCAGTGATCGACTATGCCATTGTTCGGAGAAGCTCATTCAAATATGTCCGAGATGCAAGAGTCTGGAGGGGGCCAGAGATTGGAAGTGATCACTACCTGCTAACAATCAAACGAACAACTGAAAGAGTTGCTCAGCCTAGGAACTGCTCAACATCACGCAAGAAACCAAGTAAACGAGCAGGAGAAATGAGCATTAGGACCTACAAGCTGAGAGAGCCAGAAATTAAGACCAGATATCAGGGGCTTATTGCTGCAGCGGTGAGCAACACAGAAGAACAACCTGATGACTTGGAAACCCTCTGGATTAAATTCAAGGATATCATAAAGACAGCTGCTGCAGAAGCATGTGGTGAAGTCCGACTTGGGAACCAGAGAAAGAGGACACCTTGGTGGACAGAGGAAGTCAAAGAGAAAATAAGAGAGAAGAAAATGGCATGGAAACAATACTTAGGAGCTAAAAACACAACAGGACAAATGGAAAAATATAGAGAATATGTGACACTCAGAACAGAAGCAAAGAACAAAGTGCTAGCAGCAAAACAGAAGTCCTGGGAAGAATTTGGAGAAAAGCTAGAAAAAGATGCACAAGAAAACCAGAAATTGTTCTATAAGACCCTAAAGAACATGAGGAAGGAAAAACAATGCCCTCTCAAATTTATAAAGGACAAGCAAGGCAAATTGCTTACTGCCCCGAAGGAAGTAATGGAAAGATGGAAAGAATATTTCTCAGAACTCCTTGATGGTGAGCAAGGTCAAACATCAGAAATGATAACCACTAGCACAGAAGAGGAAACCAATGGTGATGAAGATGACATAAAGATGGAAGAACTGAAGGCAGCACTGGAGAAAATCAAGATGGGCAAAGCAGCAGGGCATGATGGTATAACACCAGAAATGGTTAAGTACATGGGAGCATCAGGCGACCTATTACTCTTAAGGGTCCTACAGGCAGCATGGTGCAACAAGACCATACCAAAGGATTGGGAGATTGCCATCATAACACCAATTTTCAAAAAGGGTGACAATCGACAGTGTGGAAACCATAGAGGCATATCCCTTCTCAGTGTCCCTGGAAAAATCTACTCTAGAATCCTAGAGCAGAGACTCCGACGCCTAGCTGAGCCACAATTGGATGAGGTCCAGTGCGGATTCCGAGCAAACCGAAGTACTCAAGACCTAATCTTCACACTCAGACAGCTGAGTGAAAAGGCCCTTGAGTATAAGAGTGAGATCCATCTTTGTTTCATAGATCTGGAAAAGGCGTTTGACAGGGTCCCTTGGAGCAAACTTTGGGACTGTTTGGCAAGGAAGAATATTCCAGCACCTCTGATTCATGCTATACAGAGCTTCTACAAGTCTTGCAGAAATTATGTGAGGACAGCAAACCATAAGTCAGAAGAGTTCAGGACCACCAGTGGTGTAAGACAAGGTGATATCCTATCACCTTACCTCTTCATACTCCTTATGGACGATGTCATCAAGGCATGTAAGGAGAGAACAAGAAAGTATTCAGTGGGGTACTGGAAGATGAGACAGGTCTATATTTCGGAGCTGGCATTTGCTGATGATGTTGCCCTGATTGCTAAATCAGAGGCACATCTCCAATCCAACCTGCAAGTCTGGAAGGAAGAGCTGGAGAAGAGAGGGATGGTCATAAGCAGCTCTAAAACAAAATCCATGGTGATATCACGAGAAGAAAGAAGACATCAGATTAAGCTGGGAGAACAGGTCCTGGAGCAGGTCGACCACTTTAAATACCTCGGAGCTATTATAGACCGAAAGGGAGGCATCAAAGAAGAGTTGGCCACTCGAAAAGCAGCAGCTGGGAGACTTTTTCAGGCCATAAATCGAGGATTCCTCAGCAAGAGAGAGGTTGGTAAGAAAACGAAGATGGCTGTATACCGCTCCACCTATGTCCCAGTCTTGACATATGGATGCGAGTCATGGGCAATGACTACAACCCATAAAAGCCAGATCCAAACCTCAGAAATGAGGTATCTGAGGAAGGTGGTTGAAGTAACAAGAAGAGACATGGTACGCAACCAGACGATACGTCAAGGCCTAAAATGCCACCCCCTACAGACCCAAGTAGAACAGTCCCAACTAAGATGGTTTGGCCATGTCTGCAGAATGGGAGAAGATCGGCTACCACGACAAGCATGGGAAACAAAGAGCCAAGGATCCAGACCCCGAGGACGACCCAGAGTCCGCTGGGAGGACAACATTAGACAATCTTTGAAGGACCGAGGACTAGAATGGAACCAGGCCAGGAGGAAGACAGCCGATAGAATAGTCTGGCGCTCTCTCTTCCAAACCTCTACACCTCACGGTAGAAGGGGAACGACTAAGTAAGTAAGTAAGTGTGCGTTTTACACGTTCTGCTTCATATGGCCGTTCCCAGCGATCAGTGTCTTTCATCTCAGATCTGTCACCGAGAATAATTAACTATATAGGCGGACAGATCAGAGAAAATAATAGACGATAGTCTTACTTCTTATCCCTGTCGAGAACGAATTAATACGATTCGGTCTCATCAAAGAACTTAGCTTAACAGCAATAAAATGCGTTGCTAAATTAGAAAGGAAAAGACAAAGGTATGAATGGGAGAGTATATCTTAACAATCGAGCGTATGCGAAAAAAGAAGGGTAACAGAGCGAAAGAAAGGTAAAAGACAAGTGCAGAATAAAGAATAAATATCTGAAATTTATTAATCATAATATCTCTGCCACATGGATCTAGTATGGTTAAGTCTCTAACACTTCACTTCCCAACGGAAGTATCTGCTATGGGACCACCTTTACCCTTTTTTACCTTTTTTCCAGGTGAGAAACAGATCAATGACGAGGGCGTGCTGCATTCAGGCTCCCATTACTTCCCATTTGAGTTCACGCTGCCCCAGAAACTACCATCCTCCTTCAAGGGCAAGCATGGCCGCCTGCGATACTATGCGCGCATGTCCGTATACTCCCAGGGCGTGTTCTCGCACTCAGGACCTCACACAGAACGGACCAGCAAGTTCGCAGTCATAGGAGCGCTGGACCTCAACAATGAACCAGATGCCTCGGTAAGTTGAACTGCAGGTATGTCCTGCTGGTCATTTGTTTCATCAGTCTAGGTAGGTAGTTCCATATAGCAGATACGGCCGTAGGGGAGTAAAGTGTTAGAGACGTCCAGCATTGCGAGGTAGGGTGACTAGTTCTCTGTCTTACTACCTTTTCCTTCCCTAACTGAAGAGCACAGTCAGATACCAATTTACACTAAGCTACCACTCATTTATTCATTCGCTACCCTTTAGCTCACCATAGAGCATAAGCGTTTAACAAAGTCATGCAAAGCCTTCATGCCCTGTGCTATCTTTTCAAAGCCATTCCACGTTTCTCGAATCCCTTTCTCCATTTCTCACCTCCATGTCTTTTTAGATCTTCCTCTATATATGTCTGGAGAGCGACCGCCTGGCTAAGCGGTTAGAGTGCTGTCCTCTCGCAGCAAAGTTACTCGGTTCCGGATGTTAAGAGCTTTATTTTCTTATGTGGACATATTTCTCTTGTTTTGAATTTCTTCTCTGACTGGACTGTCGTTTTACTGCAGTAAAGTTAGTATATTGCCGTAACTGTGGGTTTGTGCAGTAACATTTGATTCCGGATATTCAAGCATATTGTTTCTCATTATATTTATTACCAGAACAAACGTACAGCCAGAATCACGTAGGACTGATACAGATTAATCATATAAAAATCCTTGATGTAGTGGGAGACGTCCCAGGTTCTCACACGAGGACATTGCTGGAAGTGTATGACCACAACTAAGTACTAACCTAGTATTTGATGTATGTCTTGACTGGCAAACATAACATGAGTCATTCCTCACTGAACATGCATTAGCATGATCAGATTTATTTGAATCATCATTTTCCTTAGTAGCAGTATTATCATGACCATGTCTGCATTTCTCTTTTGAGTGAGAACGGGAATGATATGATTTTCCCCTAAAAGATTTCTTCTTACCAAACCGATCTGGAGACCATTCGTCCTTAAAAGGTTCATCAAGATGATCTATAATTGTGACCCCTTCGATGATGTATATCGTCATCATCCCTGCCTATGTAGTGACCATGATCTTGAGGCGAAAAACCCCTATGACCTCGACGATATGAATGTGCTGAAGCAGGTTGGTGAGGGAAGTTATAGGTTTCTCTATATGATGAACGAAAATCAGAACGATGTCGTCTATTAACGCTCTTCGAGCGAGGTCGGCGATCAAAAGATCTAAGATCATGGTGTGCCACACACACAGGCATAGGATATCGTGGAGAGGCCCTGTGTACTTCTGTATTCGGATGAGCTGTAACGAACTGTCTACCAAGCCGTTCGTATTCATCAATCGACGTTGGGTGACGCTCCTGAAAAGATGATTCTAATTCATGGCTGCACGCCAATAACACTTTATCACGTAGTACCAAATCTATCAACCCATCATATGTTTTCTGGATACCAGTCAGATCAACCCATCTATTCAAAAAATGTTTTATTGATGAGATGAATTCGCCAAAATCAGCGTCCTTGCTAGGTTTAGCCGCGTGGAAACGATCACGAAAACCAGACTTAGTCAACTGGAATTTTCGTAGTAGGGTTTCTTTGACAACGTTAAGTCGTTTCGGCTTTTCTCGTCTAAGCTCATAACATCTTCACCCACCAAGAACTATGTATTTCTGAATATCTTCGCCTATCAAGAACTATGTATTTCTGAATATCTTCGCCTATCAAGAACTATGTATTTATGAATATCGTCGAACACCAAGAACTATGTGTTTCTGAATATCTTCGCCTACCAAGAACTATGTAATTTCTGAATATCTTCACCCACCAAGAACTATATATTTTTGAATATCTTCGCCTACCAAGAAATATGTCTTTCTGAATATCTTCACCTATCAAGAACTATATATTTCTGAATATCTACGCCTACCAAGAACTATATATTTCTGAATATCTTCACGTACCAAGAACTATATATTTCTGAATATCTTCACCTACCAAGAACTATATATGTCTCAATATCTTCACGTATCAAGAACTATATATGTCAGAATATCTTCGCTTACCAAAACTATATATTTGTGATTATCTTCATCTACCAAAACTATATATTTGTGAATATCTTCGCCCACTATTATCTTCACCAACAGAAGGCTCATGTTGACTACCAGCGGAAGCTGAAACTTATATTTAAAAATAACTGCAGAAACCACTTCTGTAAAAAGCACTGAATGCTTTTGTGTCGACTTTCTGCCTGGGGGAAAACTACACTTCTGGCTCTATTGTCGCTCTGTGAACGTAATGCGAAAAGTGTTATCTGACATTATTTCATCAGCCAACACCACTTCAATGTTACGATTTTATTTTTCTTAACTTCCACCTCATTTCCTTATCTTGCGTTGTAACTAATGGATATAAAAAGAACTATTTAATTCCTTGGCCTGAAAACATGAAGCAATTTTGTCATTCGTTCGTTCTCCTAAACATATTTTGTAGCGTTATCATTTTCTCGGGGAAGTTACTCGTCAAACTTGTCGTGTTGCCACCATGCTTAGCTGTTGATTAAATTGTAGCTCTTTCTCTCCTTTTAAATTGTGTTGCATCTCCTGGTCATTCTATGTACAAGTTATATTCTATTTTCATGTAAATATAATCTTGTCTGTGAAATGAACATATCTAAATCACGTTATATAAATTGTATCTATTGAGATTAATGTTGCTTTATTTCATTAGTTTTACATGTAAATGCTATTCTATTTCCATCCTTGGCAACAATGTATTGAAAGCCTCATTATATATATATATATATATATATATATATATATATATATATATATATATATATATATCAATGGAGGAGGCGGGAAGGCTGGCTAGAAATCGATAGTCTTTCAGGCGGGCTGTGATGAGAGCGACGTTCTGCAAAGGACATGCTACATGATGATGATATATATATATATATGTGTGTGTGTGTGAATATGAGATTCTCACTCACATGTTTTCTTTATGTTTTGTTTGTTTGTCTACCTGTTTACCTTATTTTGTTTGCCTACCTGTTTACCTTATTTTGTTTGCCTACCTGCCCACCTACCTTTCTTACCACACAAAGAATGTAATGTATATAATGCGTGCCGTAGTATACATTAGGTACATAGCAGGTACATATACGTTACATATTTGCTTACATTTACGCATGTGCACATACCATACAACATACACATACACGCTCATACATTTATGCGAACATACGTATCGACTCTTTAATAGTTTTCTTAATGAAACTGCGTTTAAAAGGGAAAACAACATTCACAGCAGCTTTAAAGGGAAAATGCGGAAACAGCTCGCACAGCATTGTCATGTGAGTGCAAGCTATCTTGAACATCCATCAAAAGAACGCGCAAGATTATCAACACAGCACAGGGACAAGCATTTGATCACTTGTGTACTGTATATGACTACTTTAGGCAGTCTCTGCTCGTGACCAACTTCAGATAGCGCTCGCACCATGAAGGAACCCAGACAGGACATCTGCTATAAAAGCAAACATTTTAAAGATAACCGTACATTTACAAAACAGTCTTGCGATTAAAGAGCTGTTAAGTAATTCATCAAATGACAATCTATTTTGTTCAGCAGTTCATCAAATGACAATCTATTTTGTTAAGTATTTCATCAAATGACAATCTTTTTTGTTAAGTAATTCATCAAATGACAGTCTATTTTGTTCAGCAGCTCATCAAATGACAATCTATTTTGTTAAGTATTTCATCAAATGACAATCTATTTTGTTAAGTAATTCATCAAATGACAATCTATTTTGTTCAGCAGTTCATCAAATGACAATCTATTTTGTTAAGTACTTCATCAAATGACAATCTATTTTGTTAAGTAATTCATCAAATGACAATCTATTTACCTAATCCCACTTCCCAGTCTTCTAAATGTGCTGCATATGGTGAAAGTTTAACCTTCTGGTTTTAATTCTTCGCACGTCATTGTTTTGACGGTATACTGGCTCTGACACTCATATGTATGGCTCTGACACTCATATGTATGGCTCTGACACTCATATGTATGCATGTATATAATCTTCGCCATGCGACGTACATTCAGTCATCATTTTTCAACTCCCAGGAAGCATTAACCTTCAACAACCTTACGCCACATCACCCTGTCTCGTGCCATCCGAACAAGGTCTTTCCATGCCAACGATCTTCATCCCATTCTTGTCTGTCACCAGTTCTCTTCTCCATGTGTTGTTTGGTCATCATCTACCTCTCTTACCCTAGAGGTTCTAGAACAAGGACTGTCTTGTAATGCTATCAGCAGGTTTTCTCAATGTGTGTCCTATCCATCTCTGTGACGGGAGGTTATTTAGTGTGTAAGATAATGGACAGTTATGTATCTGATGATACCAGGATAGTGCCAGATAAGAGTCTGGTCTTAAAAGAAATACCCTACTCTCTGAAAAGAGTAATGGTGTATCGAGGTCAAAGGTTAAAATCTGGCTGTATAGATTACTGGGTGAGATGGTAATGTGCAATCCCAGTCACCTATGATGCCTCCTCTCCCAGACCAACCTAAGACTATAGCTTATCTAGGGGTAATTAATTCTCAAACAAGTAACTTGAACCAACATAAAGGATTTACTCAAAACTGTGGATACAATTAGTACTTTTATTTATGTACATTATCTTTTTTGATCTTCTTTTGAAAACTCAAAATAGAATTCATAATAAAATAAAAATATGGTTCATTTACACTATATAGCTATATATATATATATACAGTACTTTGCAAAAAAAAATGGCAGTCATATTTTCGCAACGCAGCACACTCATAGAAGCAAATAATAATAAAAACTGTATGTCCAGAGGAAGATTGGTATCTCCCCTATCTATTAACAGTGGTTTCAGTACAATATAATGTTGCCTTCTCCAGCAAGGCAAGCCTGGATGCGGCGAGGCATACTTCCCACAAATGTTTGTAGGTAATTGAGAGTCAGACTGTCCCAGTATTTTTCAGCTTCCTTCTTCAATTGTTCAACGTCTCTGAGTCCACTCTTTTTTAAATGATTCTTGAGTAGTGCCCAAACGTTTTCAATTGGGTTTTGATCGGGACTGTTGCTGGGCCACTTCAGCACTATCACATTCTTCTCTTGCAGCCATGCTTTGGGGGTATGAGCTGTATGATTTGGGTCATTGTCATGTTGAAATGTGCACCCATCGGGGTACATGACCTGCATAAATGGCAGAAGGTGTCCCTCTAGTATGTCGATGTACCTTTCTTTCGTGAGAATTCCTGTGAAAACACACAGTGGGGTGGCACCTCTTGCTGACACCCCTCCCCAAAGATGGAATTTCTAGGTATGTTTCGGTCGCTGGTACACAGGCGTTACAGAGCCTTTCGTCCAAATATTTATTTGAGCAGGATAAGACCAAAGAGAACATTCATCTGAAAAAAATCACATTGTCCCATGACAAATTTTGGTGTTCGTGGCACCAGTTCAAGCGCATCTGTTTGTGAGTCTCTGTGAGCAATGGTGACGAAATTACCCGCTTTTTTGTGTAATTCATCCTGTGTAGCTCCCGGTTGACAATAGCATTAGATACCTCTGGGCTTCCCAACTCGATCATGCGCTGTCGTATGTTTTCTACACTCTTCATTGGCCCAGCCCGAACGATTTGGGCGAGACACCGATGGTCCTTTTTGACCAAAATTCTTGGCCTCCCACTACCTTCTTTTCGCTCGATTCCATTACCTGCTTTTAATTTACTCACAACTCTGTAGACAGTCCGCTCAGGAATGTTCAAGGTTTTAGAAATGTTGGAACATGTTTGATTTCCTTCATTCCAAAGCTGTGAAATTAACATACACTTTGACTTTGTATCCATTTTCTGCCACTAGCATTAGAAATTGTCGTCTGCTCTTATATCAGGGGACGTTACTCTACGCTAATTTTTTTTTAACTCTTGGTAGTGTTTGCTCACTTAAGTGGAGTGCAAATTTGGGGCAGAACATGCATATTTAATTAGATTTCAGCTTGTTTAGCTGAGCAATATGACTGCCATTTTTTTTGCAAAGTACTGTATATATATATATATATATATATATATATATATATATATATATATATATATATATATATATATATATATATATATATATATATATATATATATATATATATATATATATATATATTTTTTTTTTTTTATTATTATTATTATTATTTATATAAGCGCATAGAATGATTAAATGAAGGACGTTTTTAGTAAAAATGGGTGCATTCAAGACAGCGTAGACGCATCGAGTCCACAAGGGTCCGAAGAGTATCCTTAGGAAAAACCTTGCCATTCCTGAAGCAGAAATGCAGTCAGCTGTGCAACATCCATTGGCAGGGGGTGATTTGTTGACAATCTTCGACCAAAGACATCCCAGAGGTGCTCAATCGGAGAAAGGTCAGGTGAATGAGCTGGCCACGCAATCCTGATGATCCCATGTTGCTGAATAAACTCATTCACCACACGAGCTCGATGGGGTCGAGCGTTATCATCTTGGAGGATGGCATGACCATCTATGGCCTCCAGAGCAGGCTGAACAATTGGTCTCAAGATTTCGTTCTGGTATCTTGGGCCGGTCAAGTTGCCTTGGATGATGTAGAGTGGGGTCTTGCCGTGTCTGTAGAAGCCTCCCGAGACCATGAAAGAACCCCTACCATAACGATCCACCTCTCGAATTGTGTCATCAGTAAATCGCTCTCCTGGTCGTCTCCAAACTCGAATCCTGCCATCATTGAATGACACAGTGAAGCGAGATTCATCAGTGAAGAGAACTTGACTCCATTGTTGCATTGTCCATCGGATGTGCTCGCGACACCAAGCAACACGGGCTCTGCGATGAGCAGGAGTAAGAGGGATTCTGACTGCAGGACGTCGAGCAGCCAGTCCAAATTCATGTAAACGTCTGTGAATGGTGCTTTGACTGACATTAACTTTTATAGTTTGTCTCAGCTGACATCTTAGAGTGGAACAAGTCACTGTTCGATGGCGCAGGACTGACAACAAGAGGTACCGGTCATCATGTCTATTGGTCCATCTAGGGCGACCTGGCCGATGGTGATCCTCCACACTTCCTGTGGCCTGAAATCTCTCCAAAATTCTTTGGATAGTAGAGTGTGACACTGCAAGCCGTCTAGCAACCTCACGGACAGATAAACCACTTTCAACCCACGCTATAGCCCTCATTCTTTGTAAGGTGTCAAGACTTCTTCTCGGTGGCATGGTTTTTGCAAGTGATGAAACTACCCTAAGTCTGCTGATTGTAAAACAAATTAAGAGTGAACTCTGTTCACGAAAAGTCGCCATTGCACGTGGAATGTCAATCAGCACGATTACTTCACCTGTTTGGTTCTACGGAAGTTTGAAAAAACAGATTAAAAATGTGAATTTATGGTCAGCAAACCAAATTGCTCGTGATCATCATGGTTGTCGGTGAGTTGTTTTTATGCTTAACGTGCATAGAGCACTGTCAGAGGAAGATATTGCACCCATTTTTACTAAAAACTTCCTTCATTTAATCATTCTATGCGCTTATATAAAAGTGTATTGAAAATAATAGGGTGGCCCTTGACTTTTGACGAGGAGTATATATATATATATATCTTCTTCTCTTCTTCCGTCCTTAGCCACCGACCGTCAAAGCAGTCAGTGGCCATTACGCCTAGTGGCGTCTTAGGGCAACAGCAGATAGGTTTTCTTTGCCATTGTTTCCCATCACGCCTATTGGCGTCTTTAGGGCAATGGCAAATCAATCCATTTGCTGTTGTTTCCGTAATCGAAGTGACAGGCAAACGGGTGATCAGCCCGTTGGTATATATATATATATATATATATATATATATATATATATAATATATAATATATATATATATATATATATATATACACTTAATTTTAATTTAATTAACAATGCCACTCTTTCCTCTGTGCTTTTGTTCCTTGAAGAAGCATTGTTACACATTAAATGTTATTATAATCTGTCTCTCACTTGTACTAGTTTTGAATTCTTTCTTCAATGTTACTTAATTAGAAAGTCTCATAGACTGATAATGACTGTCTTATTCTCTTGGTTGGTACCACTTAGTTTCATCATTTATAAAATACTGCCAGGTATAGATATATATATTATGATGCAGCCCAAAAATGAGCCACTTATCTTTGAAAGCTCCCACTTTAGGACTTGTACAGCATATGTTGACTTGAATAAACCCCACAGCTGCGGGTGTCCCAATCACTTGAAATGACAATGTTAGTGGCCTCAGTAATTCACAGAAAGGCACTTGTATAACATAACATCCAATTGCTGACTAGGTCTCAGGATTTGATCTGACACTCAGGACAGGATATAACATGAAATATAATATTATCTAGGTAGTATCGGCCAACTATCCAGACGAGGTATCGTGAGACAGTTCATATAAGCTGTGGTTAACCATAAGAGACAAGTCATAAATAACACGATTTATCAAATTACCAGTACAATATTCCAGTAAACTCTCTTTTACATTTTTATCCATGATTATCTTCATTACAAACACATAGGCCTTATGATAAATGATGCGTGATGTCTCAAACGATACAGAAAATCAATTCTTTTCATACATTCCTTCTTCCAGTTTATACAGCCCGATCCAGCAAGCATACAATCTTGGAAAGCTTTCCTAAAACTATTATCTCATTCCATTCTGTCTTCTGATTCAAATACACAAATAAATTTACTAACACAGGCTGGGATTCCTTCCAGGAATAGCACAATGAGATTCCACACAAAACAACCATTTCCATAAAGCAAAAATTTGATTATATATATATATATATATATATATATATATATATATATATATATATATATATATATATATATATATATATATATATATATATATATATATATATAATATCTTTCTTACCCTCAATCTCAAACAGACAGGCTTTCCAGAATTAAAACAGTCTGCTCACACACATGCAAGTGGCAATGAAGCTTATGGCAGATGCTGTTAATCCGTGTCCTTTACTTTTTGAGTTTCGCGGCTAGTGTGTCCGCCTTGCGTTCCTTCCTTCACTAACTACCGTCTCAGAAAGTATCTAGGCCAAAGTATTTTTCATTCACGCAAAAATGTGTAGGTTAGGCAAGCTGTGCTCTTATGAAAAATCCAAAATAAGTCTGGAGTCCTTATTTCTGAACGGATTTCCTCCATCTTAGGCTTGTATTACTCGTATGAATGAGCTCTATCAATTGCGATATCTACCGTAGTTTATCCGACTTTTCACTGGAGCAGCCGAAACAGGGAAAAACACACTGTCATGCTCCACTGTCTTCTTTTCACAGTAACTTCTTCTCTACACCACATTCAGTGAAAATATAGATACAGTATCTGCCTAAAGCTAATAATCCCTATTATCAAACCTGGTCCTTCTTTAACAAGGTACTCCATCTATATTCTCACACTGCCTTCCGAAATATTTCCAACATCTACACTTTCGCTGTCTCCATGATGAATAGCCTAGCGTTTCCCCGACACTGCTTGTACCAAGCTGGCGTTTCATTGGTCAGTTACTTACACGGGTTTTGGGCGGTGTATAATTTTCAGCGATCGCCGAGATATGATTCAGACTTCACTACAATCTTCAGCGTCTGATTCTTGTTATAATTTCCACACTGCTGATTTTGTCATACCATTTCAATTATTCTATTCTACGCAAACACCCATTTATGAAAGTCTGCATCCCTGTTTTTGTTGTGGTTTTTTTAAATTGTTCTCCGTGTATCAGAGCCATACGATAGGACTGACTTGACACTTTCAAATTGAAAATTCTAATTTATGTATTGGACCTGATTTCTTGTGATCTCCATATATTTGCCGGTGCAATCAAAGCTGCTCTAGCCTTTTGTATTCTAATTTTGATATCACTATCTGCCCGGTGTCGCGAGAGGTTCAGATGTTATAGAAAATAAGAAGATATCCTGGACATACAGGTGTATCAGATGATACTATGATAGTGCCAGATAAGAGTCTGGTCTTATCAGTAATACCCCCTTCTCTGAAAAAGTAAGGGAGTATAGACATAAAAGGTAGGGTCAAGCTGTGTACGTTCCCAGAGAAGATGGTGATGTAGTACTCTGAGTCCCTATCTGCTACCTCTCCTGATCCACCTCTGTGATTATGGTAGATAATATTGTTTCTGACTCTGCTAGGGGAAATTATTTAATGAAAATTTACCAACATTTAATAAAAAGTTAAATTAAAGAATTTAAGTAAGGCTGCTGGTAAATATTTACAATTTATTTATAAGTGTAATCTTTTCTGTTTGAAAAGTTTTTTTAGATCAAATATTTTACAAAAGTAAATAAATAAGAACAGTTCATCAAATGTCTTTCACTTGTGTCAAGATGTATATCATTTTGTAGACAGTTTAGCTTGCTTGATCTTTCACTGAAGAATTACTAGTGTTATTAGTACACTTTAATTGAAGCTCTATACTGTTCTGTTCATCACGAACTGGATACGTTTATTTTGGGGAACAGGCATACGCTACACAGTTGCCTTGACAGCAACTTAACTGAGTCACTGCAGATGGCTCCCTCTGATGCTGGAGAGAATCTTCAGATGAAAACCTGCCAACTGTTACACACGATATGGCTGGCCCTCTACATAGACTGGCACTGCATTCGTTGCACTTACAGTAAGAGAAGCCTCTTCGTATTTGTTGTAGGCTTTAAGTTAAAGAATTAAACCTGAAACGAAGTCAAACGCAATCCCTGTATTTGCCTATCAATATCCCTCTATGACACAGATGGGGACGATAGACAGTTTCAGACTAGCGTGCTAGCAGATGCACAAGGTATAGTATAGTGCAACAATCATTTTAGTTCAATGTGATCATAATTTTTGTCTACCTTCTTAATTATCATTCGTTTCCCATGATTTGCTTCCATACAATAATTTGGTTGCGAATAAAACTACTAAGTAATAGGTCAAATTATACAGTACTTCAATCCCTTTTATCCTTCCTTATATTCCTGGTAGGTGTCTCATTCCATTCAAGAAATACTTCTTTAAATACAGTTCTAAACTCATAGACACACTTGGCCATCATTCTCAATATTTTAAATATTTCCGAAGGCAGGCTTTGCCTCTAGAATTACACATGAGCCTGTAAGTTTCACCAGTACACACTGTCCATTCCTAACACATCTATACACGTCTTATCGCACAGATGGATTAATCAATAGAATTACACATAAAGATGTATATATATATATATATATATATATATATATATATCTATATATATATATATATATATATATATATATATATATATATATATATATATGTTCTTACCCTCATGCACACACAGACGAGCCCTTAATGATTGATTAAGGTCTGCTAACAGGTACAGAAGCCAACACTTGCATTAACATCCTTTTTTGCCGCTTTCTCTGTATTCAAATAATAGTGACTGACCCGAGTTTGTTAGGCAAGTCTATTTATAGTGTGACCTCGGACGTACGAGATGGGAACCCCGAGGAATGTAATCACGATCAGAAAATATGGGTACGTTTTTGCCTATCGTTCAATGTAGGAAAACTACTTTTTTAATTATCTCCGTTATTCCTGATGCGATTTTATTCCCCCAAAGCTTAAATTATACTTGGAATTAGGCTTTATATATCTATGTAATAATCTTTTAGTTTCCAAATTGCATTTTATGTTAATGTTATGCATAGTTTAAACTGCTAAATTTAGGACAACCTGAAGCTTCGAATGCATTCAATCCAAGATTTCTCCCGTCCTATATTAGTATTAGTAAAAGTATTATTACTTACGGGTAGAGTAACATCCCTAATATTGGTTTGGTACCCTCTTTTAAGTGGTACTTCTTCCAAAATGTCGTAGTAAAATTCCGAAGTTAATCAGGTTACACAGATTGGGCCTTGCCATCTTTATTTTCCCAGCGGTAGTAAACACAAGATCAAAAAAGCGTTTTCATTGGTTAGTGTATCATATCTTTCTACAATGTATGGCGCGCGGTATGGTCAGAATTATTTAGAATTCGTGATTTGAGACAGACGTCATTTCACGACACCCAGTCGTACAAACATAGAGACACATGAGCAAAGGTGTTTGAATTTCTCATTGTGCTTTTAACGGACAACATCAACATTTTTCAGCTGCCGTGGAGCATAGGTCCTTTAAAAAAACACGCCAAGCACTAGTGTCCTGTGCTATCCGTTCAAACATTTCTCCATATGTTTTTTTATCCCTTTTATGTTGGTCTTAGTTATCTTCTCCGTGCGTCTTGGTGTCTCTCTTTTACTGTAGGAGTTCTAGAACAGGGACTACCTTTTAACGCTATCAGCTGATTTTCGTGACGTATGTTCTTGCCCTATCTAGCGTCATCGTCTCTTCTCACCTCCTGTTCCAATGGGTGGACGACAAGGGATTAGAAATTCTATACTTCGCTCAGTTACAAGCAGGCTCAAGTTCACTTTTCCCTGAAGCATTCAAAATTTTGATTGTATTTGCCAGAAATGTTCAGATTAATCTTTCCTGAAATCAATTTGCTGCTCATTTTTGTGATGTGTTTGTCAGTAAACATGGTAATTATTCTGAATTACCGCCTTCAAGCTTCCCTGGAGATGAATACGTGGAAGGCTGTTATTATGTCATCTTGGCCATGTTTTCCTGGATCATCATTTATTGTACAAACCTGGATGGCTTTGACCTTGCTTGGAGGTCAGGTCATGAATTACTATATATGAGATACCCGACCTTAAGCCCATTTAAAGTGACGTCACAAAGAAAACGTTTCATAAACTCTAATAGCCAGACACAAGGATTCTCATAGCAGAACATGTGCCCTAATATAACCAAAAGACATTGCACCTCGCCAACACGATGCAAAACTCCCTAAAAACATAATTTAATTGCACAAGAGGCCAAGGTTAATCTCGGGTGATGTAATGATTCTGTTTTTGTGCATGTTTTATGGTTTGCTTTGTGCCAGCACGCACTCGGCTGAGTTGATTTAACCGTTAGCTTGGCTACACAGACATATAACGACAAGCAGGACATAGGTGGTAGACCCCAGTGTCTAACTGATAGTCGGGAAAGCATTGAGGGTTTAGTCCTGATCTGCGCACCGCGTTAAACTTATTTCTTTGGTGTAGTAAAATCGACATTTTTATATTAAGAACTAAACTATCGGAGTTCGTTTCCGTTTTATGCATATTAAAGATCCTCTTGTTTGACACAGGGTTGTGGATTCGGAGTCGTGTAATCGCTAGTTTTCTGCGAAGTCGGATTTGTAGTCAGAATCGGTTATAAGCTCCTCTCATAAGCTGAAAATTCCCAGAATGCCTGGACAAAGCAGGGTTTCTCGAGAATTCGGGATTTTTTTCCCCCTTTAAACCCATTCTTGTTGGAGTTTGAGTCGAATTTCGAGTCCTATTTATTAAATAAGCGACCTATTGACAGAGTCGTTGGAGCGCTGGTGAGTCGTGGCAAAGGTGCCGGGTTAAATTCACGGTATCGACACGCTTCAGTCTACTCAGCTGTAAATGGGTACCTGACTTTGCACTAGAGTTAGGGAAGGAAAAGACAGCGAGGAAGTGGACTGGTCACCCCACTTCTCGAGGCTGGACCTAGTATAGTGAAGTCTCTAACACTTAACTCCACTACGGCAATACCTGCTATGGGACTACCATTACTTCTACTTATTAAATTACTGAAGTCAGAGACGGCGTAGCAACTAATTCTTTTTCCGGCTCCACAACCCTAGTTTTCATGTGGGCATCAAACAGAAGACAACGGGGGGTCAATGTCTGAACATTCAGTTCAGAGAAATCTGACCATGAAAATACCATATACATTCTTAGATTCTAATTTGCATACCCAGATGATGATCTCCTCTAGAGTAAGAGAACCCACCCAACCCGTGGCATTGAATCACCCGCCACTTGGTGGGTCTGGCATGTTCTACCAATGTGGACCCTGCTGAGTTTGCAAGAGTTTATAAGAAAACCCTGTCCTGCGGTCCATTCTAATGAAGTGTTGATCAGAATTCTGTATAGTTAGCAAATGTCCAAATGAACTCACAACAGTTAAATCAACGAAGGAATGTAGATCACTCCTGGTTAACGTTTTTAGAATTTATTGACATCATAGAACATTGAAGCTCCATATTTTGATATAATAAAAGCAAGCTGTCTTTCATAGGCCAGAAGTACAAGGCCATCATAATACTGTACATGAATGGTAGGCAAATGTGCCGTCCGTTTAAGTTCAACTGTCCGCGACAATATAACTTGACTAGATCGTCAAAATATTATTAACAATTTATGATATTTCTCCGTCGATTCACACATGAATCCATGGCATGCAATATCTCAACCGTACGTCCATAAGAGGGCACTGGACATGGATCCAGCAACATGGGAGGATGAAGCTGCCGATCGCACTAAGTGGCGATGCTATTTACGGCGCCACCTCAGATTGGGTGAAGAGAGGCTCACACAGGAAGCAGAGGTGAGGAGAACACGTCGAAAGGAGCACCAGGAAAATAAGCAGCTGAGGGCTGTCACCTCAGGGGCGCATTCCCATAGTCAGTTATGACTGAAGGGGCTATTATTATTATTATTATTATTACGTCCATAAGCATGCACAAATTTCGGACATCAAACACTCAATGCAGGAGCTCATAAAATACGCGTCTTGACACATTTGAATACACAATCGAAAGAGAACCAAAAGTGACCGTTACTTCTGCTCATGAACGCACATCAACGTAATCTAACATTTTGGCCTTACGTCATACATCAATTCGGTGGTTCTGTTTCAACAGCGATGCGTTATAGCGCTACGTTTTAGTGCTGCTCCATTTTAGCACAGTACAGTAATGTTTCACTAATGAACGCAAAGCTGTGTGAAAACGGAGGCGTAACACCCTGGAACTCTTCCCCAAATACAAAAGTGTAAAGAGTGAAAACTCGGATCCCTAGGGATCGAAAGAAGAAGAAGCAGAAGAATATCCCGATTAGCTGACGCTGGGTGGGACTATGCCCTGCTGTGTGAAGCGCCAGACATGGATATCACGTGACAGTATAAACAGTGTGGTGATATTCAATTGCCTATTTAAAAGAATGTTCGTACATTAGTATACGATAATATGTATAGGAGTTGTCGAACTTAATACTTGTCTGAATAAATGAAGGAAGGAAGACGTTGCTTTGGAGTTGTCGACCGCTGAATAGAAATTAGGTTGAAATTCTAGTTTTAACTAACTGCACGAGGAGAGAGAAATTAGCAGACAATATTAGCTGAGTCATATTGGTCAGAAGTTATTTTAATATGGCTGAGTCATATCAGTCAGTGGTTATGTTGAGTGATCTCTTACCGCCTGTTGAAGAACTTTCTGTGTCTTGCTTTTCCCTTTTACGTCTGTATCTAACTCACTTTTTGTGTGTTTCTGAGTGACCCTTTATTTATTTTATTTTTGTTTACCCTTAGGATCCCATAACAAGATCTGCCTTGTAATGCTATTAGCTAGTTTCTTCTACATGCCTGCTATCCAGCGCCAACGTCGTTTCATCATATCTTATTCCACTGGCATTTATCTAGTTCTTCCCATCAAGTCCATTAGTGATCTTGTCATACCATTTCAATCTTTCTAGACACTGCAAGTACTCATTAATGAGGTTTTGTAACTTCCTGTTTGTAGTTTTTGTTGTTCTCCGTGTTTTCAGAGCCATACAGTAGAACTGCTCTGGTGTTTTAGTTGAAGATCCTTTATTTCTTCTGATTTCCAGATATTTTTCACTGTGCCTTCTGCATTCTTATTTTATATCCGTTCAGCCAAATATGACTACCGGCGCGTCCACTGATTTGTTCATTATTCCTCATTCGTTATTTAATTATTCCTTTGTGTGAAACATATTCACAATACAGTTCAGTTTATTCTTTGTGCATGCACGTGGCAGGCACGTTTCGTAATTCTTCCATTATTTCTTGTGTTACATCCCCGTTATCGTGTTCTTTGCCCGTTCTTGTATATCGCATTCCCTCAATAACCTACTTATCCAGCTTGTAAGCAATGATGTAAACATTCATTTATTATTACCACATTCATCATTCCATTCTGTAATTCATGTTTTATTCACCAATTATTCATTCATGTATTACGTTGTGTTAGTCTTAGAGTAAACGTGCTTTGCGTTAATGTAACCCTGGTTTCTATGTACTCGTATATCCGGTATCCATGTGTTATTCTTCGTATTGTTTACACACTAATGTTCAGTGCTCTAGTGGTCCAGTCTTGTGTGTACGGCATGTTGTTGTCTCCCTGCAGATGGTCCGTTATTGGAGCTTATGTCATGTCGTTCTTCAGCAGTTCTTGCTGTTCTCCATCTTCAAAGTTATTGCGTACGTCGTCTACTTCTTCTTCTTCCTTCCTTCCTCTACATATTCTTCTATATTCTCTTCCCTTTCTTTTTCTTTCTTCGTCTACATCTTCTTTTTTATTCTCTTCCTGTTCTTCTTGTTTTTCCTTTTCTTCTTCGTCTTCTTCATTCTTCTTTCCTCTTCTACATTTT
Source organism: Oreohelix idahoensis (assembly GCA_024509875.1). NCBI lineage: Eukaryota > Metazoa > Mollusca > Gastropoda > Stylommatophora > Oreohelicidae > Oreohelix > Oreohelix idahoensis. Next base: position 443,650 of record JAMPIV010011354.1, on the reverse strand, counting down.
CTTATGTATTCTCTTCTTTCTTCTTCTTCTTCCTCTTCTTTCTTCTTCTTCTTCTTCCTCTGTTTCCTTCGTCTACATCTTCTTCTTTATTCTTCCTTTTCTTCTTCTTTTTCTTCTTCTTCTTTTTCTTCTTTCCTGTTCTAAATTTTCTTCTGTATTCTCTTCTTTCTTGTTCTTCTTCTTTTTCTTGTTCTTCTTCTTTTTCTTCTTCTTCTTCTTCTTCTTCTTCTTCTTCTTCTTTTCCTCCTTCTTATTCTTGTGCTTCTTCTCCATCTTCGTCTGATTCTTCTTCTTTCTTCTTTTCCTGTTCTTCTACCTCTTTCTTTCTTTCTTTTTCTTACTCTTCTTCTTTCTTCTTCTTCTTCTTCTTCTTCTTCTTCTTCTTTCTCCTCCTCCTGTTATTCTTCTTCTTTATCTTCTTCTTTCTGTCCTTCCTTCCTTCTTTCTTTCTTTCTATCTTTCTTTCTTTCTTTCTTCTCTTACACTTCTTTTTCTTCTTATTTTTTCTCTTCCACCTCTTCTTTCGTCTCCTTCTTCATCTTCTTCCTCTTCTGCTTCTTCTTTTTCTTCTTCTTGAAGTGTCGTTGAGGTTGGCGTAGGCGATCAGAACTCTCCACAACTTGTTGTACTCAGTGATTCATTCAGGCATTCATTATCCTTCAGCTCTCCACGCAGCATAAACCTTTAACTAATCCACCCCATGTCCCCTCCCTCCTCCTATGCCATCACTTCGTTAGCCCTTGTATTTGTCTCTAGTTCTTCTCCCTGTATTTTTGTCAGACTACCTCTTCACGTTTTGCTGTAAGGATTCCAGAATGAAGACTGTACTGTCATGCTATCAACGGGTTTCCTCAGAGTGTGTCCTATCCACCTCTAGCGTCTTGTAATCTTCTGCTCCACTTGTGCGTTTCTGGTTCTTTTCGTCAGTTCCATTGGTTATCTTGTCGGCAGTTCCATTGGTTATCTTGTCGTCAGTTCCATTGGTTAACTTGTCGTCAGTTCCATTGGTTATCTTGTCAACAGTTCCATTGGTTACCTTGTCAACAGTTCCATTGGTTATTTTGTCATCAGTTCCATTGGTTATCTTGTCATCAGTTCAATTGGTTATCTTGTCATCAGTTCTATTGTTTATCTTGTTGTCAGTTTCATTGTTTATCTTGTCATCAGTTCTATTGGTTATCTTGTCATCAGTTTCATTGGTTATTTTGTCATCAGTTCCATTGGTTATCTTGTCATCAGCTCCATTGGTTATCTTGCCATCGGTTCTATTGATTATCTTGTCATCAGATCCATTGATTATCTTGTTATCAGTTCTATTTGTTATCTTGTCATCAGTTTTATTGTTTATCTTGTTATCAGTTTCATTGTTTATCTTGTCATCAGTTCAATTGGTTATCTCGTCATCAGTTCTATTTGTTATCTTGTCATTAGTTTTATTGTTTATCTTGTCATCGGTTTTATTGTTTATCTTGTTATCAGTTTCATTGTTTATCTTGTCATCCGTTCCATTGTTTATCTTGTCATCAGTTCCATTGTTTATCTTTTCATCCGTTCCATTGTTTATCTTGTCATCAGTTCAATTGGTTATATTTTCATCAGTTCTATTGGTTAGCTTGTCATCAGTTCTATTGGTTATCGTGTCATCAGTTCTATTGGTTATCTTGTTATCAGTTCTATTGGTTTTCTTGTTATCAGTTCAGTTGGTTATTCTTGTCATCAGTTCTATTGTTTATCTTGTCATCAGTTCCATTGGTTAACCTGTCATCAGTTCAATTGGTTATCGTGTCATCAGTTCTATTGGTTATCTTGTTATCAGTTCTATTGGTTTTCTTGTTTTCAGTTCAGTTGGTTATTCTTGTCATCAGTTCTATTGTTTATCTTGTCATCAGTTCCATTGGTTATCTTGTCATCAGTTCAGTTGGTTATCTTGTCATCAGTTGCACTGGTTATCTTGTCATCACTTCAATTAGTTATCTTGTCATCCGTTCCATTTGTTATCTTGTCATAAGTTCCATTGGTTATCTTGTTATGAGTTTCATTGTTTATCTTGTCATCAGTTCCATTGGTTATTTTGTCATCAGTTCCATTGGTTATCTTGTCATCACTCCCATTAGTTATCTTGTCATCACTCCCATTGGTTATCTTGTTATGAGTTTCATTGTTTATCTTGTCATCAGTTCCATTGGTTATTTTGTCATCAGTTCCATTGGTTATCTTGTCATCACTCCCATTAGTTATCTTGTCATTACTCCCATTGGTTATTTTGTCATCAGTTCCATTGGTTATCTTGTCATCACTCCCATTAGTTATCTTGTCATCACTCCCATTGGTTATCTTGTTATGAGTTTCATTGTTTATCTTGTCATCAGTTCCATTGGTTATTTTGCCATCAGTTCCATTGGTTATTTTGTCATCAGTTCTATTGGTTATCTTGCCATCACTCCCATTGGTTATCTTGTCATCACTCCCATTGGTTATTTTGTCATCAGTTCCATTGGTTATCTTGCCATCACTCCCATTGGTTATCTTGTCATCACTCCCATTGGTTATTTTGTCATCAGTTCCATTGTTTATCTTGCCATCACTCCCATTGGTTATCTTGTCATCACTCCCATTGGTTATTTTGTCATCAGTTCCATTGGTTATCTTGCCATCATTCCCACTAGTTATCTTGTCATCACTCCCATTGGTTATTTTGTCATCAGTTCCATTGGTTATCTTGTCATCACTCCCATTAGTTATCTTGTCATCTCTCCCATTGGTTATTTTGTCATCAGTTCCATTGTTTATCTTGTCATCACTCCCATTAGTTATCTTGTCATCACTCCCATTGGTTATCTTGTTATGAGTTTCATTGTTTATCTTGTCATCAGTTCCATTGGTTATTTTGTCATCAGTTCCATTGGTTATTTTGTCATCAGTTCCATTGGTTATCTTGCCATCACTCCCATTGGTTATCTTGTCATCACTTCCATTGGTTATCTTGTCATCACTCCCATTGGTTATCTTGTCATCACTCCCATTGGTTATCTTGTCATCACTTCCATTGGTTATCTTGTCATCACTTCCATGGTTATCTTGTCATCACTCCCATTGGTTATCTTGTCATCACTCCCATTGGTTATCTTGTCATCACTCCCATTGGTTATCTTGTCATCACTTCCATTGGTTATCTTGTCATCACTTCCATTGGTTATCTTGTCATCACTCCCATTGGTTATCTTGTCATCACTTTCATTGGTTATCTTGTCATCACTCCCATTGGTTATCTTGTCAACACTCCCATTGGTTATCTTGTCATCACTTCCATTGGTTATCTTGTCATCACTCCCATTGGTTATCTTGTCATCACTCCCATTGGTTATCTTGTCATCACTCCCATTGGTTATCTTGTCATCACTTCCATTGGTTATCTTGTCATCACTCCCATTGGTTATCTTGTCATCACTCCCATTGGTTATCTTGTCATCACTCACATTGGTTATCTTGTCATCACTCCCATTGGTTATCTTGTCATCACTCACATGGGTTATCTTGTCATCACTCCCATTGGTTATCTTGTCATCACTCCCTTTGGTTATCTTGTCATCACTCACATTGGTTATCTTGTCATCACTCCCATTGGTTATCTTGTCATCACTTCCATTGGTTATCTTGTCATCACTCCCATTGGTTATCTTGTCATCACTCCCATTGGTTATCTTGTCATCACTTCCATTGGTTATCTTGTCATCACTTCCATTGGTTATCTTGTCATCACTCCCATTGGTTATCTTGTCATCACTTCCATTGGTTATCTTGTCATCACTACCATGGGTTATCTTGTCATCACTCCCATTGGTTATCTTGTCATCACTCCCATTGGTTATCTTGTCATCACTCCCATTGGTTATCTTGTCATCACTTCCATTGGTTATCTTGTCATCACTTCCATTGGTTATCTTGTCATCACTTCCATTGGTTATCTTGTCATCACTTCCATTGGTTATCTTGTCATCACTCCCATTGGTTATCTTGTCATCACTCCCATTGTTTATCTTGTCATCACTCCCATTGGTTATCTTGTCATCACTCCCATTGGTTATCTTGTCATCACTCCCATTGGTTATCTTGTCATCACTCCCATTGGTTATCTTGTCATCACTCCCATTGGTTATCTTGTCATCACTCCCATTGGTTATCTTGTCATCACTCCCATTGGTTATCTTGTCATCACTCCCATTGCTTATCTTGTCATCACTCACATTGGTTATCTTGTCACCACTCCCATTGGTTATCTTGTCATCACTCCCACTGGTTATCTTGTCATCACTCCCATTGGTTATCTTGTCATCACTCCCATTGGTTATCTTGTCATCACTCCCATTGGTTATCTTGTCATCACTCCCATGGGTTATCTTGTCATCACTCCCATTGGTTATCTTGTCATCACTCCCATTGGTTATCTTGTCATCACTCCCATTGGTTATCTTGTCATCACTCCCATTGGTTATCTTGTCATCACTTCCATTGGTTATCTTGTCATCACTTCCATTGGTTATCTTGTCATCACTTTCATTGGTTATCTTGTCATCACTTCCACTGGTTATCTTGTCATCACTCACATTGGTTATCTTGTCATCACTCACATTGGTTATCTTGTCATCACTCCCATTGGTTATCTTGTCATCACTTCCATTGGTTATCTTGTCATCACTTTCATTGGTTATCTTGTCATCACTTTCATTGGTTATCTTGTCATCACTCACATTGGTTATCTTGTCATCACTCACATTGGTTATCTTGTCATCACTCACACTGGTTATCTTGTCATCACTCACATTGGTTATCTTGTCATCACTTCCATTGGTTATCTTGTCATCACTCCCATTGGTTATCTTGTCATCACTCACATTGGTTATCTTGTCATCACTCACATTGGTTATCTTGTCATCACTCACATTGGTTATCTTGTCATCACTCACATTGGTTATCTTGTCATCACTCCCATTGGTTATCTTGTCATCACTCCCATTGGTTATCTTGTCATCACTCACATTGGTTATCTTGTCATCACTTTCATTGGTTATCTTGTCATCAGTTCCATTGGTTATCTTGTCATCACTCCCATTAGTTATCTTGTCATCACTCCCATTGGTTATCTTGTTATGAGTTTCATTGTTTATCTTGTCATCAGTTCCATTCGTTATTTTGTCATCAGTTCCATTGGTTATTTTGTCATCAGTTCTATTGGTTATCTTGCCATCACTCCCATTGGTTATCTTGTCATCACTCCCATTGGTTATTTTGTCATCAGTTCCATTGGTTATCTTGCCATCACTCCCATTGGTTATCTTGTCATCACTCCCATTGGTTATTTTGTCATCAGTTCCATTGGTTATCTTGCCATCACTCCCATTAGTTATCTTGTCATCACTCCCATTGGTTATTTTGTCATCAGTTCCATTGGTTATCTTGTCATCACTCCCATTAGTTATCTTGTCATCACTCCCATTGGTTATTTTGTCATCACTCCCATTAGTTATCTTGTCATCACTCCCATTGGTTATTTTGTCATCAGTTCCATTGGTTATCTTGTCATCACTCCCATTAGTTATCTTGTCATCACTCCCATTGGTTATTTTGTCATCACTCCCATTAGTTATCTTGTCATCACTCCCATTGGTTATCTTGTTATGAGTTTCATTGTTTATCTTGTCATCAGTTCCATTGGTTATCTTGTCATCACTTCCATTGGTTATCTTGTCATCACTTCCATTGGTTATCTTGTCATCACTCCCATTGGTTATCTTGTCATCACTCCCATTGGTTATCTTGTCATCACTCCCATTGGTTATCTTGTCATCACTCCCATTGGTTATCTTGTCATCACTCCCATTGGTTATCTTGTCATCACTCACATTGGTTATCTTGTCATCACTCCCATTGGTTATCTTGTCATCACTCCCTTTGGTTATCTTGTCATCACTCCCATTGGTTATCTTGTCATCACTTCCATTGGTTATCTTGTCATCACTCCCATTGGTTATCTTGTCATCACTCCCATTGATTATCTTGTCATCACTTCCATTGGTTATCTTGTCATCACTCCCATTGGTTATCTTGTCATCACTCCCATTGGTTATCTTGTCATCACTCCCATTGGTTATCTTGTCATCACTTCCATTGGTTATCTTGTCATCACTCCCATTGGTTATCTTGTCATCACTCCCATTGGTTATCTTGTCATCACTCCCTTTGGTTATCTTGTCATCACTCCCATTGGTTATCTTGTCATCACTCACATTGGTTATCTTGTCATCACTCCCATTGGTTATCTTGTCATCACTCCCTTTGGTTATCTTGTCATCACTCACATTGGTTATCTTGTCATCACTCCCATTGGTTATCTTGTCATCACTTCCATTGGTTATCTTGTCATCACTCCCATTGGTTATCTTGTCATCACTTCCATTGGTTATCTTGTCATCACTTCCATTGGTTATCTTGTCATCACTCCCATTGGTTATCTTGTCATCACTCCCATTGGTTATCTTGTCATCACTTCCATTGGTTATCTTGTCATCACTTCCACTGGTTATCTTGTCATCACTTCCATTGGTTATCTTGTCATCACTACCATGGGTTATCTTGTCATCACTCCCATTGGTTATCTTGTCATCAATCCCATTGGTTATCTTGTCATCACTCCCATTGGTTATCTTGTCATCACTCCCATTGGTTATCCTGTCATCACTCCCATTGATTATCTTGTCATCACCCCCATTGGTTATCTTGTCATCACCCCCATTGGTTATCTTGTCATCACTCCCATTGGTTATCTTGTCATCACTCCCATTGGTTATCTTGTCATCACTCCCATTGGTTATCTTGTCATCACTCCCATTGGTTATCTTGTCATCACTCCCATTGGTTATCTTGTCATCACTCCCATTGGTTATCTTGTCATCACTCCCATTGGTTATCTTGTCATCACTCCCATTGGTTATCTTGTCATCACTCCCATTGGTTATCTTGTCATCACTCCCATTGGTTATCTTGTCATCACTCCCATTGGTTATCCTGTCATCACTCCCATTGATTATCTTGTCATCACTCCCATTGGTTATCTTGTCATCACTCCCATTGGTTATCTTGTCATCACTCCCATTGGTTATCTTGTCATCACTCCCATTGGTTATCTTGTCATCACTCCCATTGGTTATCTTGTCATCACTCCCATTGGTTATCTTGTCATCACTCCCATTGGTTATCTTGTCATCACTCCCATTGGTTATCTTGTCATCACTCCCATTGCTTATCTTGTCATCACTCACATTGGTTATCTTGTCATCACTCCCATTGGTTATCTTGTCATCACTCCCATTGGTTATCTTGTCATCACTCCCATTGGTTATCTTGTCATCACCCCCATTGGTTATCTTGTCATCACTCCCATTGGTTATCTTGTCATCACTTCCATTGGTTATCTTGTCATCACTCCCATGGGTTATCTTGTCATCACTCCCATTGGTTATCTTGTCATCACTCCCATTGGTTATCTTGTCATCACTCCCATTGGTTATCTTGTCATCACTTCCATTGGTTATCTTGTCATCACTTCCATTGGTTATCTTGTCATCACTTTCATTGGTTATCTTGTCATCACTTCCACTGGTTATCTTGTCATCACTCACATTGGTTATCTTGTCATCACTCACATTGGTTATCTTGTCATCACTCCCATTGGTTATCTTGTCATCACTTCCATTGGTTATCTTGTCATCACTTTCATTGGTTATCTTGTCATCACTTTCACTGGTTATCTTGTCATCACTCACATTGGTTATCTTGTCATCACTCACATTGGTTATCTTGTCATCACTCACACTGGTTATCTTGTCATCACTCACATTGGTTATCTTGTCATCACTTCCATTGGTTATCTTGTCATCACTCCCATTGGTTATCTTGTCATCACTCACATTGGTTATCTTGTCATCACTCACATTGGTTATCTTGTCATCACTCGCATTGGTTATCTTGTCATCACTCACATTGGTTATCTTGTCATCACTCCCATTGGTTATCTTGTCATCACTCCCATTGGTTATCTTGTCATCACTCACATTGGTTATCTTGTCATCACTTTCATTGGTTATCTTGTCATCAGTTCCATTGGTTATCTTGTCATCACTCCCATTAATTATCTTGTCATCACTCCCATTGGTTATCTTGTTATGAGTTTCATTGTTTATCTTGTCATCAGTTCCATTCGTTATTTTGTCATCAGTTCCATTGGTTATTTTGTCATCAGTTCTATTGGTTATCTTGCCATCACTCCCATTGGTTATCTTGTCATCACTCCCATTGGTTATTTTGTCATCAGTTCCATTGGTTATCTTGCCATCACTCCCATTGGTTATCTTGTCATCACTCCCATTGGTTATTTTGTCATCAGTTTCATTGGTTATCTTGCCATCACTCCCATTAGTTATCTTGTCATCACTCCCATTGGTTATTTTGTCATCACTTCCATTGGTTATCTTGTCATCACTCCCATTAGTTATCTTGTCATCACTCCCATTGGTTATTTTGTCATCACTCCCATTAGTTATCTTGTCATCACTCCCATTGGTTATTTTGTCATCAGTTCCATTGGTTATCTTGTCATCACTCCCATTAGTTATCTTGTCATCACTCCCATTGGTTATTTTGTCATCACTCCCATTAGTTATCTTGTCATCACTCCCATTGGTTATCTTGTTATGAGTTTCATTGTTTATCTTGTCATCAGTTCCATTGGTTATCTTGTCATCACTTCCATTGGTTATCTTGTCATCACTCTATTGGTTATCTTGTCATCACTCCCATTGGTTATCTTGTCATCACTTCTATTGGTTATCTTGTCATCACTTCCATTGGTTATCTTGTCATCACTCCCATTGGTTATCTTGTCATCACTCCCATTGGTTATCTTGTCATCACTTCCATTGGTTATCTTGTCATCACTTCCATTGGTTATCTTGTCATCACTTCCATTGGTTATCTTGTCATCACTCCCATTGGTTATCTTGTCATCACTTCCATTGGTTATCTTGTCATCACTCCCATTGGTTATCTTGTCATCACTCCCATTGGTTATCTTGTCATCACTTCCATTGGTTATCGTGTCATCACTCCCATTGGTTATCTTGTCATCACTCCCATTGGTTATCTTGTCATCACTCCCATTGGTTATCTTGTCATCACTCCCATTGGTTATCTTGTCATCACTCCCATTGGTTATCTTGTCATCACTCCCATTGGTTATCTTGTCATCACTCACATTGGTTATCTTGTCATCACTCCCATTGGTTATCTTGTCATCACTCACATTGGTTATCTTGTCATCACTCCCATTGGTTATCTTGTCATCACTCCCTTTGGTTATCTTGTCATCACTCACATTGGTTATCTTGTCATCACTCCCATTGGTTATCTTGTCATCACTTCCATTGGTTATCTTGTCATCACTCCCATTGGTTATCTTGTCATCACTTCCATTGTTTATCTTGTCATCACTTCCATTGGTTATCTTGTCATCACTCCCATTGGTTATCTTGTCATCACTCCCATTGGTTATCTTGTCATCACTTCCATTGGTTATCTTGTCATCACTTCCACTGGTTATCTTGTCATCACTTCCATTGGTTATCTTGTCATCACTACCATGGGTTATCTTGTCATCACTCCCATTGGTTATCTTGTCATCAATCCCATTGGTTATCTTGTCATCACTCCCATTGGTTATCTTGTCATCACTTCCATTGGTTATCTTGTCATCACTTCCATTGGTTATCTTGTCATCACTTCCATTGGTTATCTTGTCATCACTCCCATTGGTTATCTTGTCATCACTCCCATTGATTATCTTGTCATCACTCCCATTGGTTATCTTGTCATCACTCCCATTGGTTATCTTGTCATCACTCCCATTGGTTATCTTGTCATCACTCCCATTGGTTATCTTGTCATCACTCCCATTGGTTATCTTGTCATCACTCCCATTGGTTATCTTGTCATCACTCCCATTGGTTATCTTGTCATCACTCCCATTGGTTATCTTGTCATCACTCCCATTGGTTATCTTGTCATCACTTTCATTTTTTATCTTGTCATCACTCCCATTGGTTATCTTGTCATCACTCCCATTGGTTATCTTGTCATCACTCCCATTGGTTATCTTGTCATCACTCCCATTGGTTATCTAGTCATCACTCCCATTGGTTATCTTGTCATCACTCCCATTGGTTATCTTGTCATCACTTCCATTGGTTATCTTGTCATCACTCCCATTGGTTATCTTGTCATCACTCCCATTGGTTATCTTGTCATCACTCCCATTGGTTATCTTGTCATCACTCCCATTGGTTATCTTGTTATCACTCCCATTGGTTATCTTGTCATCACTCCCATTGGTTATCTTGTCATCACTCCCATTGCTTATCTTGTCATCACTCACATTGGTTATCTTGTCATCACTCCCATTGGTTATCTTGTCATCACTCCCATTGGTTATCTTGTCATCACTCCCATTGGTTATCTTGTCATCACTCCCATTGGTTATCTTGTCATCACTCCCATTGGTTATCTTGTCATCACTCCCATTGGTTATCTTGTCATCACTCCCATGGGTTATCTTGTCATCACTCCCATTGGTTATCTTGTCATCACTCCCATTGGTTATCTTGTCATCACTCCCATTGGTTATCTTGTCATCACTTCCATTGGTTATCTTGTCATCACTTCCATTGGTTATCTTGTCATCAATTCCATTGGTTATCTTGTCATCACTTTCATTGGTTATCTTGTCATCACTTCCATTGGTTATCTTGTCATCACTTTCATTGGTTATCTTGTCATCACTCACATTGGTTATCTTGTCATCACTCCCATTGGTTATCTTGTCATCACTTCCATTGGTTATCTTGTCATCACTTTCATTGGTTATCTTGTCATCACTTTCATTGGTTATCTTGTCATCACTTTCATTGGTTATCTTGTCATCACTTCCATTGGTTATCTTGTCATCACTCCCATTGGTTATCTTGTCATCACTCACATTGGTTATCTTGTCATCACTCACATTGGTTATCTTGTCATCACTCACATTGGTTATCTTGTCATCACTTTCATTGGTTATCTTGTCATCACTTTCATTGGTTATCTTGTCATCACTCACATTGGTTATCTTGTCATCACTCACATTGGTTATCTTGTCATCACTCATATTGGTTATCTTGTCATCACTCACATTGGTTATCTTGTCATCACTTCCATTGGTTATCTTGTCATCACTCCCATTGGTTATCTTGTCATCACTCACATTGGTTATCTTGTCATCACTCACATTGGTTATCTTGTCATCACTCACATTGGTTATCTTGTCATCACTCACATTGGTTATCTTGTCATCACTCCCATTGGTTATCTTGTCATCACTCCCATTGGTTATCTTGTCGTCACTCCCATTGGTTATCTTGTCATCACTTTCATTGGTTATCTTGTCATCACTTCCATTGGTTATCTTGTCATCACTCCCATTGGTTATCTTGTCATCACTCCCATTGGTTATCTTGTCATCACTTTCATTGGTTATCTTGTCATCACTCCCATTGGTTATCTTGTCATCACTCACAATGGTTATCTTGTCATCACTTTCATTGGTTATCTTGTCATCACTCACATTGGTTATCTTGTCATCACTCCCATTGGTTATCTTGTCATCACTTCCATTGGTTATCTTGTCATCACTCTCATTGGTTATTGATAACGTTGATATTTAGTTGGATATAATATATGTTGATAAAGTACACCAGAACACTCCTAGGCGGGAAGACAGGCGTCTATCATCATCAGTTGACAAGATCCCTATGGTGTTGCCTGCCCCACTGTAGTGTATGGAATGTCAACTTGACCTACGCAGTGTTGTGTAGACATGGATGGAGTGTATAATGTGCGAATGATGATAAGGGTTCGTGTTGTTGACAAATGTTCTCTTCTCACACTCATGTATGACCGGAAGTCATCGACACCAACGACTGTGTACCTTTTCTAAAGTTTAATTGGACGTACACACTCGACAGCACAGATAGTGACAAATCACAGGTTGCCATAATACATCATAGTACAGTGGACAAATGGTCTTGCAATGTTACATGGGCACTCATGTAGAATAATGGTATAATGGACTGTCAATAGCCAAGCACTCAGTATCGCCCATACATATATCATCTGACGTCACTGACTGAGCACGTCAGCTTGTAAACAATATTTCAGATGACTTCTAAACCTAATCTCGTTTAGCAACGATTCTTCAACATAATGTTCAGCACATATTTTTCCATATAATAATATTGAACCGCTAACAATGGGTTCTCATGTGTAGCAGTGATCTCTGGACTGATCAAGCGATAATACGGGCATCCCTTTTCTCTTCTTGAAAGTCCTACATGTTTTGGTTCCAAGATGGCTCCACTCGTGAACTGTCACTCACGTTTGAATACAGATAATGAATCTGTTCTAAAGTTAGTCATTCATACAACATTTCGTTGCTCTGTAGATTTGGTCATGAACAATAGACTGCATTCTACAGAATATAGTGCTGCTAGGAATCGAAGTCGTTTTTCATCGAGTCAAATATATTCTCTTAAACATTCAAATCGTAATTATCGAAAATGGTGGCTTCGATCGAGAGTTCATAAGAGTATCTTTGATTACCTTGGTAGAGGAAGTATGGAACTGCCATTCCTTGGCAATATGAATAAACACTGGGGTAAAGCATACACGATAGGTCTAGACGACTATCACTTTCCCCAAAACCACTGAGATCACTTTTTCAAGGCACAAGCCGACATAGCAAAACACACACAGTCCCTATCAGGACGAAGCCAAATCACACCACTCAAGCGACACATCCGCCGAATAGCCTTTGACCTCTCTAGAGACAACAGAACATATAGTTCGACTTAGATATGTAAAGATATACAGATATAAGACAGACTCGTCCTACTCAGACAAACAATACACATAAATTCAGGCCATAGATATTCTGAAGCAAGAACAATCTATTATTACCCAAACAACGAATAAATCGCAGTAAAATGTATTTATCCGCGGAGTTCAAGGGAAGTAACTCAATAATGACTTTCCCTTAAGCACTAAAAAATTACCTATGTATAATATTGTAAGATATCAAAGACTGCACGTAACAGTCTTACCACACCTCCCGGGAAAAAAAAAATGGAACATTTTTTTTTTTTTTGAAATACATCTAGGAGCAACGTACAATAGGCTCACAACGCATGAATAATGCGCAGATGAAAATATCAGGAATACCTATAACGCCTAATATGAGGCTAAGTCGACTTATGGAGCGACTGGTGAGAATGTGTCTCATAAACTGAGAGAAATTATTTCTCTACAAGTATATTTTTCCAGGAAGGTGTCATCAAAGTATAATACAATTCTGGCAATTACACAATGCCTAAAAAATTCATATCATCATTTCGTATTAGATATCTTAAATTTATGATTTATGAAGAAAAAATCATCAAAGCACAGCGGTGAATAAACATACATGAACCGCTATGTAGTGATACAATCATTATATTATTAAATTACAAATGTGTATCTATCATGATATAGAAAAGGAACTACTATAGAACTAGACATATCAAGAAGTCTAAGCCCTAATAGTTATGTGGAATCATGTGGGCATCTTGACAGAATGTCTGCCATCACATTATCTGATCCACGAATAGCTCGCACAGAGAAATGAAAAGGTTGAAGAGCAATTGCATATCGAGTAGACCTCGAGCTCTTCAAATTCTTACTCTGTATAGCAGTAAGAGCTTTTTGGTCGGTTTCTACTATGAAATGTGCGCCTAGAAGGAATCTCTGTAGTTTGAGGATCGACCAAACCATAGCTAATAGCTCACGGTCTAAAACCGAATAATTCCTTTCTGCCGCATTAAGTTTTCTGGAAATATACATTACAGGATGCAGAGTTCCAGAGTACTCTTGCATTAGTGCCGCTCCAATCCCAGTGGATGAAGCGTCACTACGAAGAACGAATGTCTTATCTTTAGTGGGTAGCACTAAAATAGGTGGTGTTGAAAACAGTGTTTTAATCTTATCCAGAGAGCATTGGCATTCCTGAGACCAGTGGACCACATTAGGCGAACCTTTCTTTAGAAGTGTTGAGAGAGGTGCCATGATAGAGGATAGATTCTGAATGAATCTGCCATAAAATTGAATAAGACCTAACAGACTTCTCACCTGTTTTTTAGTCTTAGGGATTGAGATGTTAAGTATCTTACTAGTATTATGGTCCTCTGTCTTTAGGAAACCATGACCAACTCGGTGGCCTAGGAAAGAAATTTCGCTAAAACCAATATAGGCTTTAGAGGGTTTCGCTGTCAGGTTGTGCTCACGCAAAGTAGACAGCAATTCATCTAACCCTGAATAGTGATCTTCCCAAGTATCGCTGAAAAGACAGATGTCGTCTAGATATGCAATGACATCTGACCGATAAGATAGGATTCGGCGCATCATGCGTACGAACGTAGCTGGTGCGTTCATAAGACCGAAAGGCATAAAATTCCATTGGAACAAACCTCTAGGTGTTGAAAAAGCCGTGAGAGGTTTGGCGCGTTCAGATAAAGGAACTTGCCAATATCCTTTAGACAAATCAAGTTTAGTGAAAAAATGAGATTTGGAGAGTCGAGTAAGTAGCTCTTCCAGTAAAGGCATAGGTTCGGCATCGAACTTCGTTACTTGATTCAATTTTCGATAGTCAACGCAAAGACGTATGTTATTGTCTTTTTTACGCACAATAACCATCGGCGAAGAATATGCAGAGGTGGATGGTTCGATTATTTTCAAATCTATCATCTCATCCAACTCTTTCTCGACCTGTGCTTGAAAATGTATAGGTATAGGATAAGGTCTAACCCTAATAGGAGTATGGTCAGTTAGAACAATGTCATGTTGAATGACATTCGTTTGTCCAGGGATGTCAGTGAGTACATCCTGAAATGTTTGCAACATAGTTGAAACTTGTCGCTGTTCTCCTAGAGACAAATCAGGAGAGACAGTAACGTTCTTCCATGATTCACTGGAATGAAGTGGGATCATTGGAAGAGGAAGATTTACATCTGAAAAACTTGTTTCCTCATCCTGTATCACGGACAGTGATGAGTAATGACCATGTGGTACTGGAGAATTGTCCGTTGCTTGGAAAATGGGTTGCAAATAATCCGGACGTTCATGGAATTCAGTAAGCATATTGATGTGGAAGGTTTTATGCTTCCCATCAATATCGACAATATAGTCGACATCGGAAATTTTCGATATTATATCGTACGGACCTTTCCAAGAAATAAGTAATCTGTTTTCCCTACAAGGTAGTAATACAAATGCTTTGTCACCAGGACAAAGTTGTCGTAAGCATCTCTTCTTATTGGCAAATTGCCTTGCCTTCTGTTTCGCAAATTCAGAAGAAGAAGTTGCTAATTTGCATGCTTCGATAATCTTTTGTCTCAACGCGATGACATATTCGTAGGATGACTTTGTGTCATCGTCAATATTGTCAGATGTTATGAGATCGTGAAGCAACGACATAGGGCCACGCGGACGCGCGCCAAAGACGAGTTCAAAGGGAGAAAATCCCGTATGTTCATTGGGTACCTCTCTGTAAGCGAAGAGGGCCGCAGGTAAAACTCTGTCCCAGTCTTGAGGATGATCCTCAGTTATCTTCCCCAGTAAGTTTTTAAGTGTTCTATTAAGGCGTTCGACCATACCATTAGACATTGGATGGTAGATACTACTTAAAGATCTATCTATCTGCAGAGTAGACATTACTTGAGACATGGTATCTGATATTAGTTGGGTGCCATGGTCTGACAATATCTCTCCGGGGAACCCCAGACGAGAAAATATAAGCCAAAGAGCATCTGCAATATCAGCAGTAGTAATGCTCTTCAGAGGAATAGCCTCTGGCCAACGTGTGCACATATCAACACACGTCAAGATAAACTGATGTCCTCTGGCAGACTTGATCTTAAATGGACCAATAATGTCTATGGCCATTTTTTGAAACGGCCGAATAGGAATGTCCGCCGCCTGAATGGGTGCAGCATGCCGTGGACCTTTGGATTTAACTTCCTGACATACTTTACAAGATCGACAATAAATCCGTATGTCCTTGTTTACCAATGGCCAAAAGAAAGCCGCAAGGACTCTTGACTTAGTACGGGAAAAACCCATGTGTCCAGCACACTGAGAGTCGTGAGCGTGCTGCAAAATTTTAACTCTCAAATTCTTGGGAACCAGGATTTGAGAATGACTTGACGTAATGGAGTCTTGAACCATACGTACAAGTACGCCATTCTTCTTTGTAATCCACGATTTACGACTTGTGTCTTTATTCGGATCACCTTTAGTTGCAAGAATGAAGAATTTCTTCAGAGTGGGATCATCTTCTTGCTGTTTTATAAACGAGTCACGAGAAATTACCAAGGGATTATCTTGGTTATGCACTTCATTATCTTCAGTAGATGAAGTTTGAGGCATATTAAGAGCCTGAGCTCTAGTGACTACAGCGTTAGCAATCTGCATGTTTTGCCTTTCCCACGTGGAAATTTGTTGCGGAGTGCATTCCTTGACTCCATGAATGCGACCGATGATGAGGTCAGCGATCGGATTCGGAAGAAGACATGCGTGTACATCTCCTGTAAAGAAAGGAGTAGCAATCCTAATGATAGCAGTAGAGTATTTCTCTAATGTGCCGCCAAATGTTACACATTTGACTACTTGTCCAGTGGCACGGGAAGGATCTACGAGTGACTGCCTAACACCAATTGTGGTGCATCCAGAATCAAATAGCACAGAGACTGGATTGTTATTCACTAAACCCTTATGTAAGACAAGAGAACCTCTTCCATCATGCGCGACTGATGCTGGAAGAGCAGGAAGAGGATGGCCACAGCTTAAAGTAGACACTGTGGTTGGCTCAAATAACGTTTTGCATTGGGGGCACTGAGATGCTCTCCCAAAATCAAAAGCGGCACATGCCATATTACTAGCATCATTATTATCTTTACTCTGTTTATAGGCTTCATGGGACTCTTGTTGTGCAGAGTTTGCCTGAAAATGTGGTTTATGTCTTTTGTATTGAGATCTACCTCGGTTATTATCACCTCTGTAGTTATTGTTACCTCTATTGTAACCCCTATTTGGGTTTGAGTCATAGTTCCCTTGGTTACCATTATCATATTCATTATAATGAGTATCTCTGTAATTATGATCTTGTTGACTCCAAGACGGATAACCCTGATAGTTTCTATAATTACTTCCTCTACGGAAATTCCTATAATTATGACCACCCCTGTGTCGAGAGCTATCAGGTCGTCTCCAGTTCTTTGAAGAAGAACCCTGAAATGATTGGTTACCTTGGTTTTGATAACTATTATGGTTACCTTTTTTATCAAATCTGTTTTGAGGTCCCTGAAATCTGTGTGAATAATTGGGATTGTATGGTGTTGCTGAAGCAACTGGCATACTCTCCTTAATCTTAGTGTTGCCAAAAGTCACGTCGGGGTGTGCAGTGACATATTGGGAACAATATTCTTCCATTTCTTTTAGAGATTTAGGTTTACGCTCATGTATAAATTCAAGGAAAGGTTTGTTCACACATGACATAATCTTATCTCTGAGCAACAAATCCATAAGTCCTTCATACGTTTTTTCTGTTTTGGAAAGCTCAATCCAACGATCAACTGTGAGACGTGCCTTTGCAGTGAATTCTGAGAATTCTACACCCGTCTCAGGTACCATCGTCTTAAATAAAAGGCGATAGCCTTCCTCACTTAGCTGATATTTTTTTATCAAAGCCGCCCTAATGACATCATAATTATCCTTATCTGCTTCTCCTACAAGGCATAATCTAGTCAAAGATTCACCTTTCAAGTTTTCTGATAATTGATTAGCGTATTGTGATTTATCCACATTATGTGTACGACAAGAACGTTCAAATCTATCCAGCCAGAATGTAATATCGTCACTGGACTGATTGAACGGTGGAACCTTAACCTTGTAAGTAGAAGGTTTACCATTACCACTAGATGCCTGATTAACATTACTCATACTTGTCAATCTCAATTTCTCCAACTCAAATTCATGTTCTCTTATTGCTTTTTTCTCTTCAGCATCTAATCTTTTTTGTTCAGCCTCCCTGTCTAATCTTTTTTGTTCAGCCGCAGCTTCTCTTTCCAATTTTTTTTGTTCAGCTTCCCTGTCTAATCTTTTTTGTTCAGCTTCACTGTCTAATCTTTTTTGTTCAGCTTCACTGTCTAATCTTTTTTGTTCAGCCGCAGCTTCTCTTTCCAATTTTTTTTGTTCAGCTTCAAATCTCCTTTCCTCTACCTGCATCTGCAATTTCTTTTGTTCAGCAGCAGCCTCAGCTTCTTTTCTAATCTTTTCTCTTCCGCCATAGCTTTTCTTTCTTCTGCAGCTAATCTTTTCTCTTCTGCAGCTAATGCTTTGTCATATTGAGCAACTGCCCATTGTTCTAATTGTTGACCAGTCTTATCAAGAGCTTTCCCTTGTGTAATGAAGTAATCTAAAGTAGACATGATGCCTAACAATAATACTAATCACCTGAATCAATAATAATACCACAAGTTCTCAATGACTTGATTAATCAGTATACTATCCCAATATCTGTGGGTCACAAGCCTTTAATAAGGTCTTGTATAATAGTAATAATAATCAGGTACTGGTTTATACCATAATCCAAGTGCAGTGCACAGGCAATTGTGTCTTATGAAATATACCCATATAAAACATATGTCAACCAACAGAATACATAAAGTACAAATAGGACTGACAATACAAGAACGTTTGCAGAAATCAAAATAAATCAAATAGGGAAATCAATGAAAATAATCACTGAATCTGCAAAGAATAACAACACAAATGACGTCACAATATATGAATATAAATTATGAATAGAACTGAAAGATAGAAAAGGTTAGACCAACAAATTACAAACAAATCAAAACAAAACTAAAGAACAAAGAAATATTACAAAAATAACAATAATTACAGACTTCACAGCTAACACAAAAGCAACAGTTGTCGCAGCAAATTTTCAATCAAGAAAATTGCACCTATAGAAAACGCCCACAACGGACCCTCTATGACGTGGGATACTCTGTTGTGAGGACGCCGCCCAACCTTAAACACAACCCGCTGACATAGAAACTAACATACTATACAAACAAATAACATGTAAACATAAATATATATAAATTATGTGTATGATAGTATGTGTTGCAAAATAGGCTCAGTCTTACAGTAATGGCAAAGTTATTTTTCATGAAAACAAACAAACTGCCACTTTATTCAATTAAACATTCTGGCCTTAAATATTAAAGTTCATATATGGCAAACAAGAAGATCCATCGATGAAACCAGGACTTCTTAGTTCACAAATACTGTCTTTCTGTTAACACTGACAAGAATTGATCCAACTGTTCTGTGAAACTCTATAATGTCTAATGTAAAAAATGTCAACAACGCTGACCTACATACTGCATTCACTTGACAGGTCACGTGACGAAGCGTTGACAAAGAGCAAACCAATACTGCAAGTGTGTCGTATCAGCCACAGGAAACGGTCTGGTATCGGTAATCTGTTGACTTCTGAATTTCTGCGAGGTCAAACCCAGAAAGCTGGTCCACCAGTTGATAAAGTTGATATTTAGTTGGATATAATATATGTTGATAAAGTACACCAGAACACTCCTAGGCGGGAAGACAGGCGTCTATCATCATCAGTTGACAAGATCCCTATGGTGTTGCCTGCCCCACTGTAGTGTATGGAATGTCAACTTGACCTACGCAGTGTTGTGTAGACATGGATGGAGTGTATAATGTGCGAATGATGATAAGGGTTCGTGTTGTTGACAAATGTTCTCTTCTCACACTCATGTATGACCGGAAGTCATCGACACCAACGACTGTGTACCTTTTCTAAAGTTTAATTGGACGTACACACTCGACAGCACAGATAGTGACAAATCACAGGTTGCCATAATACATCATAGTACAGTGGACAAATGGTCTTGCAATGTTACATGGGCACTCATGTAGAATAATGGTATAATGGACTGTCAATAGCCAAGCACTCAGTATCGCCCATACATATATCATCTGACGTCACTGACTGAGCACGTCAGCTTGTAAACAATATTTCAGATGACTTCTAAACCTAATCTCGTTTAGCAACGATTCTTCAACATAATGTTCAGCACATATTTTTCCATATAATAATATTGAACCGCTAACAATGGGTTCTCATGTGTAGCAGTGATCTCTGGACTGATCAAGCGATAATACGGGCATCCCTTTTCTCTTCTTGAAAGTCCTACATGTTTTGGTTCCAAGATGGCTCCACTCGTGAACTGTCACTCACGTTTGAATACAGATAATGAATCTGTTCTAAAGTTAGTCATTCATACAACATTTCGTTGCTCTGTAGATTTGGTCATGAACAATAGACTGCATTCTACAGAATATAGTGCTGCTAGGAATCGAAGTCGTTTTTCATCGAGTCAAATATATTCTCTTAAACATTCAAATCGTAATTATCGACAATGGTGGCTTCGATCGAGAGTTCATAAGAGTATCTTTGATTACCTTGGTAGAGGGAATATGAAACTGCCATTCCTTGGCAAGATGAATAAACACTGGGGTAAAGCATACACGATAGGTCTAGACGACTATCACTTTCCCCAAAACCACTGAGATCACTTTTTCAAGGCATCAAGCCGACATAGCAAAACACACACAGTCCCTATCAGGACGAAGCCAAATCACACCACTCAAGCGACACATCCGCCGAATAGCCTTTGACCTCTCTAGAGACAACAGAACATATAGTTCGACTTAGATATGTAAAGATATACAGATATAAGACAGACTTGTCCTACTCAGACAAACAATACACATAAATTCAGGCCATAGATATTCTGAAGCAAGAACAATCTATTATTACCCAAACAACGAATAAATCGCAGTAAAATGTATTTATCCGCGGAGTTCAAGGGAAGTAACTCAATATTGACTTTCCCTTAAGCACTAAAAAATTACCTATGTATAATATTGTAAGATATCAAAGACTGCACGTAACAGTTATCGTGTCATCACTTTCATTGGTTATCTTGTCATCACTCACATTGGTTATCTTGTCATCACTCCCATTGTTTATCTTGTCATCACTCACATTGGTTATCTTGTCATCACTCACATTGGTTATCTTGTCATCACTCCCATTGGTTATCTTGTCATCACTCCCATTGGTTATCTTGTCATCACTTTCATTGATTATCATTTATGCTTTTTTAGAAGTTGTTTTTTTTTATCGTGTCATTATGTAAATCCATCTGTTGCTGTCTCCTTGTCTCCACTGTCTTATTTTCCATCAATATTTCCTGTTGTCGCAATGTATTCTCGCTTAAATTCTTGGGTTATATGCCAGAGAAACATGCAGTATCTCACTCTGATATATCTAATAAGCTTCTTTTATTCAGTGGTCTCTTCTAGGACATAATCGTTATTCTGTTTAGCTGTTCTTGGTATTTTCTGTAAATCCACATCTCTGAATTCTCCAGGAATCTACTTGCGTGTTTACTGGTTGTCCTTGACTCGCTTCCGCCCGCATGTTAGGATTGGTTCTCCATAATGCCGAAGAATTTTTTTTCTTGCTTCCATTGACAGTTTTTGCATGAAACGCTTTTCAATTTATGGAAAGCTGTGCTTGCCTGGGCTATCCCACTCTTCACTTCTGAGAAATATCTTCCATCTGGTGTTATTAAGGTGTCTACGTTTTCAGTCTATTGACTTTTTCAAAACTGCTTCATTTACTTAGATAGTTCTTTCTGGAGCAGTCATTTTCTGTGACATTACCATCAGTTCTGTCTTTCTGCTACTTGAATCTATGAATTTGTTTCAAAACTGTCGGTTTTATTATGGAGCTGAAATGAGGAGGCTTTTGTGTCTTCAAGAAGAACATTACTTCTGTCTGTATAGCGTATATGGTGTGTCTTTCTTTCTGTTTTTACTCGAGATTAAAAGAGTTTGAATATTATAGTTACTGGATAAAATGTCTTTTCAGCTCTCTTCAGATGTCAAGGTTGTAAACCTTCAGCATTGTAGCGTATACACATTCAAGAAGCTTGTTGATAGCATTATGAGAAGTCCTTCTCCTGGAATCTACATAATAAGGAAGTTAGAAGAAGACAAAAATTACATGGAGAAGAAAACTGGTTACTGACATAAAAGGGAAAAAGAAAACACGGAAAGGCCTTGAAGGAATGGTACTGGACAGATAAGCTTAGAATCAATTTATTCAAGCCTATGTTCCTGGTGAGTTGAAAAGTCAGATGTTATTGTAAGAAGCGTTATCCATCCATTTAGTTTATTCACCTATTCTTGAACATTCACAGCTACCTGTGGAAAACGACACGTTCGAGGCTGTAGGTTCCTGGTGTTGTATGTCCGGCACTGTGACGGCCATGTTGAAGCTAGATCGGAAAGGTTACACCATCAAAGAAGCCATCCCCGTGTATGCGGAAATCAAAAACTTAAGCGCTAGACGGATTGCTTCAACCCAAGTCTCCCTTATACAGGTACGTACAGTTGTCTCTTATTATTATTATTTACAATTATTCCCATCAGTTGTCCTGTTTCCTCTTATCAGTTGTCCTGTTTCCTCTTATCAGTTGTCCTCAAGGAGCCAATCTGCTTACAGAAAAAGCTTGCGCCAAAGTATTAATATACTCTTGCAGTGTTGCTTTTTTTAGCAGTTGGTTTTACGCGATTAGGTCACTTTCATAAATGAGTACTTTTATGATTAGTATGACGCTGGCTGGCTTGGCCATGTCCTCCGCATGGAATATGGTCGCATGCCCAAAGATATTGTCTACGGTCAACTGGCAGATGGCAAATGAACGATCAGGAGACCACAGCTGAGGCTCGGAGATGTGTGCAAGAGAGACATGAAAGCACTGGACATAAATCTAGCAACCTGGGAGGATGACGCTGCCAATCACACCAAGTGGCAATGTTGTCTACGGCGCCCCATCAGATTGGGCGAAAAGAAGCTCTCACAGCAAGCAGAAGAGAATAGAACACGCCGAAAGGAAAACCAGGTAAAATAACAGCTGAGGACTATCACCTCAGGAGCGTATTCCCATAGTCAGTTATGATTGAAGGAGGCTTCTACTACTACTACTACTACTACTACTACTACTACTACTACTACTACTACTACTACTACTACTACTGCTGCTGCTGCTGCTGCTACTACTACAGCTACTACTACTACTACTACTACTACTAGTAGTAGTAGTAGATCACCGATATGGAAGTGACGGAAATAACCCGACAAACACCAGTGGAACAAGAGATGACGGAGAAAGACGCTGGCGTTGGATGGTAGACATATTAAGTACCTCAGACCTAACGGTATTTTATGTTTGGTCATGCGCCCTAATATAACCGACTAGGTTGAACGGGACGCGCCTCACCAAAACGAGACAAAACTTTATTAAAAAAACAAACCAATCGACAACATTACAAGGCAGTTCCTGTTATGTAATCCCCATGATAAGAGGCAGGGAGGGAGGAAAAAACAAACGGAGAAGAGAACTGGAGATTAACATGAAATAAATAAAATATGGACAGACTTTTAAATGGGTGGCGTTGGGTAAGACAGCTGGGCATGTTTTTGTTGACCTGACCTGTCCCCCACGAGGATCTAATATTATTGATGGCTGCTAATTAGGCTAACGACACGTGTAACGAGAGGTTAGGTTATTTAAGAGATAAATATGATATACAGGTGTATCAGATGATACAAGGAAAGAATGCCAGTCAAGAGTTCTGGTCTTAAAAGCAATACCCCAGTATTAGATATAAACACTGGTGTATAGACATCATAGGTATAGTCAGACTGTGAAAATCACTGGCCCAGATGGTAAGAAGCAGTACCAGGATTTGGTAGTATCTGGCTAGATTTGTAGGTTACTAGCATAGATGTCAGACCAGTCAGTCATCGGATGTCGAGGTTATAAAGACATAGTAAGTAAGGACATCATTTCAGTGATTCAGTACTAGCTTAAACATTTACATTAGTTATACTCGTACTAACAATCATCTTGTTTTATCTACACCTATACACCCTCAAATACTTTACAGCTTGATCCTTCCGAATATTAATTACAGGTCTTATAGTTTTCCTGAATATGCTTGATCCTTCTCATCATTCACAGATTTAAATAAAATGATGCAAGTCCTAGCATCTACACACAAATAATGTACATCAGATAATAACCTGTAATAAATGAAATATATACAGTATATATAATAGTTTTCATAATTCAGCTTACCCTCAAACTTCATAAATCAGCACTGGACATTAATAACTTGGCAGGCTGCACACATCTGCGGATGGCAAAGGCGTAGTGGCAAGCTCTGTCGTGCTTCCAGTCTGTTTCAAAACGTTTTGTGGTGTCCCTGTTTAAACTGCGCTCCCCATTTTTATTGGGCAATGCGTTCCTCTCGGAGAGCATGACGTCACAGGCGTGTTTGGTCTGCTCAATTTGTTAGCAAATTGAATGACATTTTGACTTCTGTACAAACTGGTCCACCTCTTCCTTCGTCATTCTAGTGTTCTGTCCATCCGATTCTGACCATTTAAGTCTCGTTAGAACCAGACAGTCCAGAGCTACCATTCCACTTAACTTTCTTATTCGTCCGACCATTATACATTTTCATACATCGCGTACTGATCCTATCAACTCACAATTGTATGCATTCAACTAAAGAAATCTTCCGTACCAATACATTTCCATCCATAATACGTATATGTGAAAATAGAGGCAATCTTCCAGAATCTAAACATATAAGTCTTTATGCTATTAGATTCTTCTCGTGGTTATACCATTCATCCGAAGTTAGAAATAAAGCACATTTCACTAATACTGTAGTGGCCATGTTTGTTATGGATTGTGACCGTCTCGCTTGCCTTTCCGTGTGGCATGATATTATAACGACACCGTCGATTTCAGTAATCGATTCTACGACAGAATTGGTAACAATTTTGCCACACCAGGGTAGAGGATGACAATCAAATGTGGCCAAACACATCATCATTCCATTTAGTTCTATAAGGAGCATTGGGGAGCAACTGTTGTTGATCACCGCGTTATATTTTGGTCCGACTTTTTTTGTTTATTTTTCTGTCTTTGCCAGTCTGTTTCCTACAAAACCTAGGTTACCCCCGGGGTAGGATACTTGGCCTCTCGCACACAGAAGCACAAGTAAACCATTTCTCAGATTAGTGGAATGAGAAATCCACCCTAGATTACATTTTCCCCACGCTCTATGATAAAAAGGGAACGGTGTGAAGATGAAATTAGTGTGAAATCACAACTCTCCAGATCTCGGAATTACAGAATAAGTTCTTTACCCTAAAAGCTGCAGCTGCAACAGTGGTGGAAGCTATTATATCCACATTTGTTACAGCATCTTAGAATTAGAAAGAGAAAAACAAATCAGTCGCAGTGTTTGAAATAATCAGCCTATATGTGAATATTTTTCAGTTAAGGTTGAATACCTTCGGGCTTGTCTTGCCTTGTTCTTCAGACTTTTAACATTTCTCAAGAGTAGCGAGCGTAGAGGCAAATGCGGGCATACACATGTGAACAAAATCAAATGTGTGAATGAACGAATATCCCGTTGTTTCTTTCTTGTTATGGAGCATCACTGAAGTTGAAAGGAGAGAGTCTTCACAAGCACTTCATGTGCACTTATATTGGTAGTTTGTGGAATAACTAGTTTTACTTGATGAGTGTGCTAGTGCCATGAACACCATCATCATAATGCTTCCTCCAACATGCCTTATTAGGAGCAATAGTTCATCTTTTGATTGTTGTGTCCTCAGAGAACCACCATGAGCCACACAGAATGTGCACTTACGCTCATTATTTTATTTTAAAAAACTACCACAGGAGCATGTGGAAACTTTACTCATCATCATCATCATCCTTTCCGTTTCGCTCCTCAATGAGCCACAACTACAGCTGGTCTGCTTATAGAAACTCGCACCAAAGCATTCGTGTGTTCTTACAGTGATAGTTTATGTGACAATCTATGTTCCATGATGAGATTGCCAGCTCTGTGCGCGACCTGATATTAGTCGCCTTTTACGACATGCTTGAGGAAGCAGTTGGCATATTCTTTCTTTGCCCCGTCATAGATCCCCTGCCCAGGGAACTGCACGTGCTAAGACGCTACTAGAAATACTAAATCTTCAGAGAATGAAGAAGCAGAAAAGTGCTAACGGAAAAAAAAATTAAAGATATGATTGATGGGGTGGGGGGACGAGAGAACAAACCTGAGAGTTCTCATGCTGATTCTGTAGGAGGTAAGCATGGCAGAGCAGTTGTCCGAGGACTCTATCTTGTATGTTTCCTAAATGTACTAATCAATCAATCAATCAATCAATCAACACCTGTAAGCTCGCATGCAACAACTGGTCCTCAACAAAAACACGACATGCCTTTTTTATCCTGTGCCATCCACAAAGTCTCTTCATTTCTTCTTTATCCCTTCGTGTATGTCTCCAGTTGTCTTCTGTCTGTTCTTTTTTGGGTGTCCCTCTATTCCACTTAGCCTGGGGATTACAAAACAGAGGCAACCTTGCAATGCTATCAGATGTTTGCTTAAAGATATATGTGCTACTTTTTTTAAAATCCCACATACTGGACTAGGAAGAGGTGCGAAGGAGCCGATTGTTTGCACAGAACACGTGGGTAATGACGTAACAGCGAATCAAGTACCAGGGCAGTGAAGTGTTAGAGACTTTACTATACTAGGTCCAGCTTTATGAGGTCGGTTGACTAGTTCCCTTTCTTGCTGCTTTTGACTGTCCTAACTTAAAGGAAGAGCCAGGTGCCTATTCACATCTGGGTAAACTGGAGCCTGACGTTACCATTGTTCGATCCCGGATCCTGATAACTTAGCCGCCGTAAGGCCAGTGCTCTAACCGCTTAGCCAGTCGGACGTCCAGTATGTAAAGGAGAATATAAATGGTGGACGGCACAAGACTATTGTTTTACAGATAAATATTAAGGATACCCGCCCGTGCATCACCGGTGCCAGTAAATGGAGACAAGAGTAGTATTACTGTAACTTGCCACGTATGTCGTAAAGGCTACTAAGGAAGGATAGACGTATTACATGCCTTATCGCTTGTAGCTCATGTATCGCTTTGATCACAAGTTATTTTTACGGTTTTGGTTACCTGGGACCACGCGTTTCAACTCATTTTAATATCTATGTGCCGGTCAAAATTACGAAAAGCAGTTCGAATCGTCCGTTATTTGCAATATAGTATATAAATATGGATTACTAAGCAGTCTTTAAAATAATAATAAAAATTGCAGTTACGAAAACCTCGTTAAACAACGTGAAGAAAATAATTCATGTCGGCCATTCCAGACCCCAGTCTCATTTAGTAAGGAGGAGTATATGTTTCTACATCTTGTAGTTGCGTTTCTTCCAGTACAATCTTGTTATCGTTTCCTGCATTTATTCTAATTATCTTAGTTTTCTCCGTGTATTTTCAGACCCAATTGCTGTGATCTCACATGAAGAATTTGAAGTTTGTCTTGCATCTGATTATGATTATGATTATGATTATGGGACATAAGTGCTGGGTCATCGGCAAAATCTAAATCGTCAAGTTTTTTTCGTCAGAGTACACTGGATTGCATTTCTGTGGATGTTTTCACAGCCAAATCGCTACAGCCAATTGGGAGAGAAATGGGGACAAGAGGCAACCCTGTCGCACTTCAGGTGCATCATCCAGTAAGGAGTCAAACACTTTGCATTATTCTTCACCAAAACGTCTTACTACAACCGCCCACTTTAGGTAAACTAACGCATCTTTACTTTTAGCAATAATTACATAAACAAATTTCTTGCCCCACATTATACGTATATCAGTGCGATGGTGCAAAGTTCAACCCTCTTGAGAAATTTGGATGTTTTCGTGCGCGTTGCTGCCTTGCATGAAGCAATAACATTAACTAGAAAAATACCCGCCATTAATTCAGAAAGGTGATTTGCGTGAATGAGCCAGGTTTTCTCAGTGTGTGGTGTTCAGAAACTGTTTGGTTGGATTTTTAGGACTATCTTCATTGCACATGGACAACGCCATCAGTGCTTTGATCTCTTCCCTTTGATCACACAAGGAGGATCTCAGCACAGCACACGAACTCCGTAGCACCGGCGAAGATGCCGATGCGTGTATACAGAAATCACACATGCCGTATGGCCTACTCTTTACGATTTCCAACGGCCGAGGGATTTTTAAATACTCAACTTGCACACGGAAATCTTATTTTTTCACCCCTATCCGAGAAAGCTAGGCATCCGATCTCACTACCTATGATATATGATGGGGGTGGCCTGGCATCATTAGGAACCATTGTTTCTGAAAAAAATGTCCATTTAAAATATTCCCTGATTTGGGAATCGAATCCGTTACCTATAAAATTAGATACGGACACCAACCTCTTAGCCACTTCGACCCCCTTTCAGCAATAAAAGTAGGAGTGGCAACTCTGTATGTAACTTATTTAGTATCGCTTAGATCACACGTTATTTTCACGGTTTCAGTTAGCCCGAGACCACGAATTCCAACTCATTTTATTAAGACTGGGCAGCACTATGTGCCGGTCAAAAATACGAAATGCAATTCGTAGCGTCAATATTTGGCGTCAGAGACAATACAGTATAGAAATATAAATTACTGATCATTTCACATCAGGTATCTAATTGTATGATGTTTAAAATCGAAAACAAAAGTAAACCTCATAATTATAGGTACATTAGTACTAAATTTTTGCTTGTACATAAAAAAAAAACAGAAAGCTTGCATTTGTCATGCTTTTTATTGACATGAAATAATGAATTTGAAGTGAAAAGTATGCTTAATAAAATTGTGATCTATTTTAACTCTGTTTATTTCCCTTATCTAGGGAGTATTACCTCCCCACTCACATACACACACAAGCCACGTTACGCATGTTTATGTACGCGGCATCATCATACGCGGCAAACCAGTGCGAGTTATTCATTATCAGGGTGACACGAACATGACAATAGTATTTAAGACAAAATTATTTAATTACTATACGTTGTAAAATTTAGAAATTATATTTTATAAGAACTTCATAATTACTCCAAGTTAACAGATGGATGGCAGAGTTAAATTATTAAAAGGGTTTATTTGGTTGATGTTGCTTGTCGAAGTTGTTTTAACTAGGATGGGATAGTCGTCCCCAGGCCACCCCTCCCACAAGTCGACTCCTATGACACGCGTGGTAAGTTACACTTTTATTATTCCTTCCTCCCGTTCGGGCCTCACTAAGACAGAACCTTAACGTTCATGTGATTAGATGAAATATGATCCATGTCCTCAAATGAAAGCATCAATACATGCTTACGCGCTATAGGTGTTACTTCTTTCTTATATGCGGCCACTTGCATTCTTACACACAATCTGATTCCTCCTTGTTTTATATGCGGCCATTCTCACATGCTTAAACACAATCTGATTCCACTTCTGTACATGCAGCCACTCTTACATGCTTACACACAATCTAGTGCCTCCTTTTTTACAAGCGACCACTCTTACATCTTCTTCTTCTTTGATTCTTAGCCGCCGACCGTCAAATAAGTCAGTGGCCATCACGCCTGGTGGCGTCTTGTAGGGCAACAACAAATTAATTCCACATTGCTCGGTCGGTGGCCATCCTTCGTACAGTGCACTAACTTTGGTTCATTCTTTGCATCTCAGCCTCCACAGTCCTCCGCCAAGTTGTTTTTGGTCGGCCTCTCTTTCGTTTTCCTTCAGGCATAGCTATTCTTGTGATGGCATCGGAGTCTCTTCTGAGGACATGGCCAACCCAGCTCCAGCGTCTGCCAGCTATGATGGTGTGCATGTCCTCTTGCTTGCTCCGAGAAAGCAGATCTTGGTTGGTGATGATATTCGGCCAAAAGATTCGGAGAGTTTTTTTAGGCATGTTGTGTGAAAAGAGGACAATTTCGACATTTCCTTCACTGTAACCCTCCAGCATTCCGCACCATAGAGAAGCACAGAAAGCACACAGCTCTGATATAATCCTAATTTTGTGCTTGTGCTGTACTTAGAGGACTTCCAGATGTTGTTTAGACTAAAAAAGGATGTTCTTGCTTTGTTCATTCTGTTGTTGATGTCTTTGCTTGCTCCGCCGTCTGGTGTTACTATGCATCCTAGGTATGTAAAGGTGTCTGTCTGTTCCAGTTGCTGATTCCTTGCTGCTATGGGCTCAGGGTTGCTCTCATTGAGCGTCATGACCTCTGTCTTTTTTAGATTGATGTTCAAGCCCACCTTCTGGCTATACTTATTAAGTCTATCCGTTTTTTCCTGGATGTGTTGATGTCAATGTGCTAGTTGTGGAATGTCATCTGCATATTCCAGATCGTCTTGCATGCTTACACACAATCTGTTGCCTCCTTTTTATTAACATACAGCCACTCTTACGTACGTACCTACAATCTGATTCCATCCGTTAATCGAAAATTCACTCCTTAAAAATGCATCGTCTCAGCAAATACATCTTACCTGCCAGATTTTCCCCCAATGGTAAGTACGATTAAGAATGTAGTGGATTTGATGGTATTGTATGGTTGATGTTACCTAGTGTGATGCATGAGGTCAGCTGTGAAGGCTCCTGAGATAAATGTAGCTGTGAATTTACAGAAGGCCCTTCTTGCTACCACTTACGACCTCACACATATCTTTTTTACTAATGAATGTGGCTACGTTAAAATCTAGGGTACTGATATGTAATGTATTGTGGTAGATTACATACACACACACACACAGATATTTAATAAGTCTAATAATATTAATAAAATTTATAACACACTGAACTAACTCAAGCTGTTTAAATTTTTGATATTAAATTTTCTTTAAGTTTATTTGTTCTGAACCAAGGTTTTATTTTGGTCAGAACATATGAAAGGTTTTGAAATTATGAATGAAATGCATGAATATATGTCATAATAAACTAGAAAATGTGTACATATGTATTTCAAATGACTGGTTAATAGTAATTATCTTAAGATAGTCCCAGGAGAACTTATTTCTAGATATGCTGTTGGGGTGATATCATCACTCCCTGTCTATGACTACCAAACATTGTCCCTTCACTGATGGGAGTAATACAAGTTTTATTTCCCAAAAAATTGGTGGGTTCTAGTGATGGTAATATAGTTGGTGTGTTAGTTAGTAAATACGTTGGTGAAGGTCCAGCAGGCCAGACGCTCACGTATCTTGACTGAGTAGTTCTGGTGCTGGAATCTGGTGGCCCCACCTCTCCGTGCTTGGGGGCAATATAAGGCTGCTCTGACAAAATACTAGACTGCACTGGTCCACACTTGTATATCCACACAGCATTTGACACCACTTTGGTGCCAAACAGAAACTCACACTTCTGCAACAAAAGTATTGGGTCATGTGTCAGAACTCTACCTCCTGAGCCACTTCTGCACACAACACTACACAACAACACCACATAGACGGGGTCAGATCTCTCTGACCATACAGCACATCTTACCAAGTTGGTTTCACATAGTACTAGTTCCCCAAGACTACATATTCTGAAATATGTTCATTAGCTTCCTGCTCTTGAATAAGATAGGTGATATGTTCCATTGATCTCAACACTTGATCCGCCCTTCATAATCCTTGCTGGCGTTTATGTATTTTGTTTGTCTCTAGACCCTGAACTTGGGCTGGGGATCTAGAGCGAATCCTTACTTGTTGTAAGGGATAGATTTTGATATGGCAGTATCAAATCACTCGAAACATTAAACAATATTAAAATATACAAAGAAATGCTTTCAGTCTTACCAGAATTATGAATAGAGAACACAGTTATATTCTAGCAAAACTCAGCTGAGCTGCTGGCTCTAGTATGGCGTCCCTCTAAATATTGCAATTAGCTTCTGGGAACTACACCACTGAAGAATTACTGTGTCTACTACTGGACAATTTATGTTGAATGGCAAAAATGCGCGTCTGTGCGCCGATAATATGATTATCTGTGGCCAATCACCGACTTCCCCCCTTTCAAATTTCAAACCTCCAACCAAAAGTCAATTCAGTCATACCTCAGTCAAGTATGTATTATTGTCTGTTGGTCCGTGATAAGATCTTTCTTTGGGAGACAGACGTCATCATCAGTTGATAAACTCTTTTAATACAAGACCCTTGCCCTGAGCAAGAGACATGCTGAAACATCTGAAGCTCACTCGAACATCACCAGAGTTAAATACTGTGTTGTTGTGTTGCTCGTGGTTTGAGTATGGAATGTCAACTTGACCTACGCAGTGGTGTGTAGACATAGATTGAGTGTGTAATATGCGAATGATAGGAAGAGTTCGTGGTGTTGACAAATGTTCTTTTCTCACACTCATGTATGGCTGGAAGTCATCGACACCAACGACTGTGTACCTTTACTACAGTTTAATTGGACGTACACACTCGACAGCACAGATAGTGACAAATCACAGGTTGGCATAATACATCATGGTACAGTGGATAAATGGTCTTGCAATGTTACATGGGCACTCATGTAGAATAATAGTATAATGGACTGTCAATAGCCAAGCACTCAGTATTGCCCATATATATATCATCTGAGTTTACTGACAAAGCACGTCAGATTATAAACAATATCCAAGATGACTTCTAGACCTAATCTCGTCTAGTGAAGATTCCTTAACATAATGTCCAGCACAGATTTTTCCATATAATCAAATTGAACCGCTAGCAATGGGTTCTCATGTGTAGCAGTGATCTCTGGACTAATCAAGCGATAATACGGGCATCCCTTTTCTCTTCTTGAAAGTCACTAAATGTTTTTACAAGATGGCTTCTCTCGTGAGCTGTCACTCACGTTTGGATACAGATAATGAATCTGTCTTAAAGTTAGTCATTCATTAAATGTTTTATTGCTCTGTAGATTCTATCATGATACAATTGACTGCATTCTACAGGATATAGTGCTGCTAGGAATCAGAGTCGTTTTCCATCTAGTTAAATGCATCCTCTCAGATGTACAAGTCATACCTATCGAAAAACGGTGGCTTCGTACGAGAGTTCAAAAGAGTATCTTTTATTACCTGCGTATCAGAAATATGATTCTGCCATTCCTTGGCAATAAGAATAAACACTGGGGTAAAGCATACACGATAGGTCTAGACGACTATCACTTTCCCCATAAATATAGAGATCACTTTTCCCCGGCGACAAGCCGACATAGCAAAACACAGCCCCCATGATCAGGGCGAAGCCAAAACACCTCTCTAGAGACACATCCGCCGAACAGCCTTTGACCTCTCTAGAGACAAAAGAACATATAGTTCGACTTAGATATGTAAAGATATACAGATATAAGACAGACTCGTCCTACTCAGCCAAACAATACACATAAATTCAGGCCATAGATATTCTGAAGCAAGAACAATCTATTACTACCCAAACAAAGAATAAATCGCAGTAACACTGGATTCATCCGCGGAGTTCGATCGAAAGAGACGGCACAACTTTCAAGGGAAGTAACTCAATAATGACTTTCCCTTAAGCACTAAAAAATATCTATTTTGTTTACAAAATATTTGCGAACATAACAAGTATACCAATGTATAATATTGTAAGATATCAAAGACTGCACGTAACAGTCCATCTGTCTCTACTTGCTTTTTCATAAAAAACACGCTTGGTTCTACATGCCTTTCTACACGAATCGGTCTCTAAAGTTATTTTTAGCCACAATTTTCCACTATTTCCCCCTCTCTTTCATTCCAACTAGATTTTAGCACTTGAGTCTCAAGGCCGCAATTTTTGAAAATTTAGTGACATTTTTTTTACAGTGCAGTCGCTCGTCTGTCATGAACAACACAGTCTTTTGTCAATATCTTCATTATTATCTATCCGTCTGTATAAATGAAAGCATATTATTTCTCTGCTCAAGATGGGCTATCAGACTAGCTAGGTTTTATATTCCTAACATTATTATTAAGAAAAAGTTACTTTTTCAAGGTTAGTTGTTTTTTTTGAAATATGTTCGAGCATCTTCTGTAATGCGTTTGCCGCTGAATTCAAATAAAAGGACTCAGTATCGTAAAAGCGTCCAAGAAATGACTGTTGCGTATAATAGCTAAGGTCCCTTTTGTCCATTTCTTTACATTGTGTCAACTTGGGGACGTGAATTTTTTTCCTTTCCCCACCAATTGCGTCTTTTTAGCCTTGCTAGTTTCAAGCACGTGTTCAGTCATATTTTTTCTTTTTGATCTCCGTTCCCTCCCGTCTCCAAGGGTAAACGTTTTGTCTTCACGTCTAACAAGTTAGTTTCCATGGCGGGTAGTGAACCGCGGCATGGGCGATCATGTCTTCTAGTAGCTTACGCATTATTTTTATCCCTACATTTTATCTTTGGAGATATTTTAACGTTGTATCACGGTTAAATTTATCACACATCTCCCCACTTGAAAACATGCCTACGGCAAGTTTCAAAACCAGTGATACACATAGATAAAATTACTCCTCACGCCTACCACTACTCTAATTTTGATCACAGGGGTGCCGACTGAGGAAATCTGCACCGACATTCAATGACCCTGGGATGTACTCAATACTAAACTGATAAGGTTGCAGTAATAAAGACCACCTCAACAATCTTGCGTTTTCATGCTTAGCCTGAGATAAGAATACTAGGGGCTGATGATCCGTCTGGACCACAAAAGTCCTACCATACAGATAGATTTGAAACTTCTTTATTGCCCAGATTAACGCTAAACATTCTTTTTCGCTTGTGGAATATCCTTGTTCCGCCTTATTCAATTTGCGGCTTGCATAAGCGACTGGGTTCAGTTCCCCATCAGGTGAAGATGATCTTTGCAACAAAGCCGCCCCGAGTCCTACATTACTTGCATCTGTTCTTACGACAAAGTCCTGTGTCAAATCAGGCAGTTTGAGAATAGGCTTGCTAGTGAGTTTTTCCTTTAACTCTTGGAACGCTAATTCACATTGCGCAGTCCAAATTATTTTATCTGGATGTCCCTTGCGAGTCAAATCAGTCAGAGGAGCACATATTGAGTTAAAATTTTTGATATATTTTTGGTAAAAACCACATAACGACACGAATGATCGCACGTCCTTTTTTGTTTGTGGTCTAGGTGCTCTCTGCAGTTTTTCCAAGTTCTTGGGGTCAGGGGTCATGTTGCCCTGATATACAGTGTGTCCCAAGAATTCCAACTCTTTGCATCCAATACAACATTTTGTTGGCCTAGCAGTTAAGTTCGCCTCCCTAAGCCTATCAAATAACATTTTTAAGGAGTCAATGTGTTCTTCAAATGTCTCTGTGGCGACGAGAATATCATCCATGAAATTCGTGATACATGGGTTATTCAGGGGATCCAACAATTTGCGCATCATCCTTGAAAATACACTCGGAGCATTTTTCAGTCCGAATGGTAGCATGTTGAATTCATAATGTCCATCCGAAGTGCTAAAAGCCAAATAAGGTCTCACTTCAGGCTTCACTGGAATCTGGTAATAGCCTTTACTAAGATCCACCTTTGAAAAGTATTTTGCCTTGTTTAATCTGGCAAATAACTGTTTTGTGTCTGGTAATGGATCCACTTGTCCTTCTGTGACAGCATTCAGTTTCCTGTAATCTATGCACAGTCTGTGTTCCCCAGACGGTTTTCTCAACAAAACTACACTGGAGCTAAAAGATGATTCACTGTGTGAAATAATCCCCTCCTTCAACAAATAATCTATTTCTTCCTTCAATGCCTTCTCCTTCGCGAACGGAATAGAATAGGCTCTCATACAGATTGGGTTTGAGTCTACCAGTTTCATGTCATACTGTAGCAAATTTGTATGTCCTGGTTTATCTGTTAATACATCTGTATGTTCCTCCAGAACCTGTTGAACTCTCTCCCTCTGGTTTTTAGTCAGGTGCTTACTGACTTTTACCTGTGCTGCTGTTTCACAAGGATGTAATGGGTATTCATGTGAGGTGAGTGGTTCCTTTTGCATTTGAGTTGCGATAGCCAAGGTCAGTAAGGGGGTGCTTTCCTGGAGTGGTCTGTCCAGATACTTCTTTAAAAGGTTTACATGATAAACTTTCTCCTTCCCCTTTTTGTCAATTTTATAGTTTGTTCTAGACACCTTCTCTAGAACCGTATATGGACCTTGCCATCCAATTTGTAATTTATTCTGGCTACCGGGTAGTAGAAGCAGCACCTTCTCTCCCACAGCTAGTTCTCTGTCCTTTGCCTTCCTATTAAAATATGCTGCATGTTTCTTCCTGGCTTGTTTCAAATTATCATTTGCCAGTTTCCATCCAGCTTTCAAACGAGTGGTCAGTTCGTTCACGTATTGATAAGATGAGGTAACAGTCTCTTCTGCCTTCTCATCTGTCCAGGTCCTTAATAATGCTACATCTGGATTTTTAATTTTCCATATTTATTTTTCATGGCACCCATCGGGTCCCGTCCATTAGAAGCATTATAGTGAGGACTTTTCTTCCTAGAATCATCACTCACAAATCGACCACTACCAATTTTTTTCTTGGGTTTGTCCACCCACTTTAGATTGCTTATGAGAGATCTTCGCTCTCTTTTCTGTTCTTCCAGTTTATATAAGTCTGACCGAGGGATTGTCATCTTATCCTGGGTAAAATTTACTCTTTGTACTCGTCGCATAGTGGCCATGTTAATCCATTCAAGTGAAGACTGGGTGTGAAAAGGGGGCTCCCATTCCACTTTGTCTACCTGAGTATAATTAGTTTTCCTTCCAGGCCTAAATTTGCCCTGTGGCGTTTCTAGGTCCTGCACATTTTGTCCCTTTGTGGGTGTTCCCTCATGAAATATGCCACATGCTTCTACAAAGTTCTCAATATCGACATTTACGTCGGGCCAATAGTATTTTCGAGCAATCTTTTGGCAGATGGTACCGACTTTCTCATGGTCACCATCTTTTCCAACATGTAAGCTCCTTATCAAATTTGCCCTATATATCTTGGGAAGAACCAACTGTCCGTGACCAGTGGATCTAGTTCCTGTCTTCCTGTATAATAGTGTGTTCTTCATAAAGTACTCTCCCTTGCTTGGAGGTGTGTGGCATTTGGGCAATTTTTTGAAACATGGCTTAAGGGTCTTATCCTCAGCCTGCGCCTTCCTCATCTCCTCTGGATGAGCATTTATAGGTTCACCTTCTTCCTCCTTTTTCTGTGACCTGGTCTGCACTGTCGCCATGATCACAGGTCTCTCGGGATTCCCCAAGAAGACGTATCTACACCCCAATATCAGAGGGTAGATTGGTTCATCTATCACTGCTGCTCTGATTTCTCCTTCCACATAGCGAGTTTTCACCGTTATCCTTGCGATGGGAAGTGTCATGAGTGGTATGTCCTTAGTCGCCCCTTGTATTTCCACTGTTTCTGTGGTATACTGACTTGGGTCCACTAGGCTAGACTTCACAACTGAATCATAATCCAAACCTGTATCATAAAGGCACCTTATGGTGACCCCATTACAAATAACATCCTCACAAACTGGGGGGTGATAAGGTTCCTGCTGTCCATTAGGATTAACCTTTAATCTTTGAGTCCCCGACTTCATTGCAGCAATGTTTGAAGGTTTCCTTCTACAAAATTCGGTGTTATGGTTATCTTTCTTGCACCATTTGCACCATCTTTTTCCTTGGTTCAACGGTTTTCTTTCATTGTATTTTTGGTCATTGAACTGTGAGTTTCTGTCTCGATAGTCATTTCTTGGCCGTTCAAAGTTTGTCCTACCTTTATTACCCTGTTCTCTATTATCAAATTTATTAAATTGCTGTGGAGCTTTAAAATTGTCTATGTGCTTCTTTTTAGCACCACTTACCTCTGCCTGGGCTGCCTGATACCTCTCAGCGACATTTAAAACCTCCCCCAACCTCTCTGCACCTTGTTCCATGAGAAATTTTCTCAAGTCTGGAGCCATGGACTCTCTCAATTGCTCTATCATGATCATCTCTTTAAGATCTTGGGTCTTCCCCAGAGCAGTCCATTTCTCCAAATAGGTTTCCAGTCTGGCAGAGAATTGGTGGTATGTCTCCCCAGACAACAGTTTGGCATTTCTAAATTTCTTACGATAAAATTCACCATTTTTTTCGTATCTTAACAACAAAGCCTGCTTTAACATGTCATAATTGTCTTGGTCTTCTCTGTTCATTTTTGCGAAGACTTCATAAGAAGTACCTCTCAGTCCCTGTGATAACTTTAAACTCCACCTCTCTCTCTCTAACCCATATGTAGTAGCTAATAATTCAAAACGACTGAGGTACCCCTCTATGTCATCGTCTTTCTCAACAAAATGGTCTAAATGAAACCCCATAGCTGATGTTGAGGCTCCCTGACTAGGCGTAGCATCTGAGGCAAAAGGGCTGGCACCATTTTCAGGAGCATGGCCTTGTAATTCCAGCTCCCTTAGTCGTAATTCGTGCTCCCTTTGCAACCTTCTATCTTCTGCCTCCCTTTGCTGTCGTTTTTCTTCTGCCTCCCTTTCGGCCTTTTTTCTGCTGCCTCCCTTTCGGCAGTCAATCGTTTATCTTCTGCCTCAATCTGCAGCCTCTTAAGTTCTTTATCAGCCTCAATTTGTAACCTCTTCTCTTCAGCTAACCTCCTATCTTCCCTTTCAATATACTTATCACATTCTGCAGTTACGTATTGAATTAAACCCTGACCATCCATTCCCATATCCTTCGCCGTTAGCACAGCAGCTGATCTGAACTTTGCCAGCTCCGCCATACTTTTTAGACAATTTAGCAATGAGCAAGATAAATCTCTAACCAATTAATAACTAAAGTAATTCTAATTAATTAATTAATCAATTAACTACCACTGGCTGTGAAGATTCACCAACTTTTATTTTAAGGGACACTTTTAATTTTTACAATTTGTCCCCCTAATTTAATTCTCCCACCAGGAGATCCTAATATTACTGATAAGCTAATTATCCCTGGACAAGACCCCAATATATGTAGTGGATTTGATGGTATTGTATGGTTGATGTTACCTAGTGTGATGCATGAGGTCAGCTGTGAAGGCTCCTGAGATAAATGTAGCTGTGAATTTACAGAAGGCCCTTCTTGCTACCACTTACGACCTCACACATATCTTTTTTACTAATGAATGTGGCTACGTTAAAATCTAGGGTACTGATATGTAATGTGTTGTGGTAGATTACATACACACACACAGATATTTAATAAGTCTAATAATATTAATAAAATTTATAACACACTGAACTAACTCAAGCTGTTTAAATTTTTGATATTAAATTTTCTTTAAGTTTATTTGTTCTGAACCAAGGTTTTATTTTGGTCAGAACATATGAAAGGTTTTGAAATTATGAATGAAATGCATGAATATATGTCATAATAAACTAGAAATAGTGTACATATGTATTTCAAATGACTGGTTAATAGTAATTATCTTAAGATAGTCCCATGAGAACCTATTTCTAGATATGCTGTTGGGGTGATATCATCACTCCCTGTCTATGACTACCAAACATTGTCCCTTCACTGATGGGAGTAATACAAGTTTTATTTCCCAAAAAATTGGTGGGTTCTAGTGATGGTAATATAGTTGGTGTGTTAGTTAGTAAATAAGTTGGTGAAGGTCCAGCAGGCCAGACGCTCACGTATCTTGACTGAGTAGTTCTGGTGCTGGAATCTGGTGGCCCCACCTCTCCGTGCTTGGGGGCAATATAAGGCTGCTCTGACAAAATACTAGACTGCACTGGTTCACACTTGTATATATCCACACAGCATTTGACACCACTTTGGTGCCAAACAGAAACTCACACTTCTGCAACAAAAGTATTGGGTCATGTGTCAGAACTCTACCTCCTGAGCCACTTCTGCACACAACACTACACAACAACACCACATAGACGGGGTCAGATCTCTCTGACCATACAGCACATCTTACCAAGTTGGTTTCACATAGTACTAGTTCCCCAAGACTACATATTCTGAAATATGTTCATTAGCTTCCTGCTATTGAATAAGATAGGTGATATGTTCCACTGATCTCAACACTTGATCCGCCCTTCATAATCCTTGCTGGCGTTTATGTATTTTGTTTGTCTCTAGACCCTGAACTTGGGCTGGGGATCTAGAGCGAATCCTTACTTGTTGTAAGGGATAGATTTTGATATGGCAGTATCAAATCACTCGAAACATTAAACAATATTAAAATATACAAAGAAATGCTTTCAGTCTTACCAGAATTATGAATAGAGAACACAGTTATATTCTAGCAAAACTCAGCTGAGCTGCTGGCTCTAGTATGGCGTCCCTCTAAATATTGCAATTAGCTTCTGGGAACTACACCACTGAAGAATTACTGTGTCTACTACTGGACAATTTATGTTGAATGGCAAAAATGCGCGTCTGTGCGCCGATAATATGATTATCTGTGGCCAATCACCGACTTCCCCCCTTTCAAATTTCAAACCTCCAACCAAAAGTCAATTCAGTCATACCTCAGTCAAGTATGTATTATTGTCTGTTGGTCCGTCTGTCTCTACTTGCTTTTTCATAAAAAACACGCTTGGTTCTACATGCCTTTCTACACGAATCGGTCTCTAAAGTTATTTTTAGCCACAATTTTCCACTATTTCCCCCTCTCTTTCATTCCAACTAGATTTTAGCACTTGAGTCTCAAGGCCGCAATTTTTGAAAATTTAGTGACAGTTTTTTTTACAGTGCAGTCGCTCGTCT
The DNA here is from genome assembly GCA_024509875.1 of Oreohelix idahoensis. Lineage (NCBI taxonomy): Eukaryota > Metazoa > Mollusca > Gastropoda > Stylommatophora > Oreohelicidae > Oreohelix > Oreohelix idahoensis. The sequence continues at coordinate 402,660 of JAMPIV010011354.1, read as the reverse complement.
GTCATGAACAACACAGTCTTTTGTCAATATCTTCATTATTATCTATCCGTCTGTATAAATGAAAGCATATTATTTCTCTGCTCAAGATGGGCTATCAGACTAGCTAGGTTTTATATTCCTAACATTATTATTAAGAAAAAGTTACTTTTTCAAGGTTAGTTGTTTTTTTTGAAATATGTTCGAGCATCTTCTGTAATGCGTTTGCCGCTGAATTCAAATAAAAGGACTCAGTATCGTAAAAGCGTCCAAGAAATGACTGTTGCGTATAATAGCTAAGGTCCCTTTTGTCCATTTCTTTACATTGTGTCAACTTGGGGACGTGAATTTTTTTCCTTTCCCCACCAATTGCGTCTTTTTAGCCTTGCTAGTTTCAAGCACGTGTTCAGTCATATTTTTTCTTTTTGATCTCCGTTCCCTCCCGTCTCCAAGGGTAAACGTTTTGTCTTCACGTCTAACAAGTTAGTTTCCATGGCGGGTAGTGAACCGCGGCATGGGCGATCATGTCTTCTAGTAGCTTACGCATTACTTTTATCCCTACATTTTATCTTTGGAGATATTTTAACGTTGTATCACGGTTAAATTTATCACAAAGAAAACCTGAAAATAAAATTAATTTTGCTTTAACTCGCACCTGAAAATGTCAGCTGTATCAAACAGAACCCTATACACCAGTGTTTTTTTAACGGGGGCGGTACCTCCCCCTGGGGGGGGGGGCGTTTTCAAGATGTCTGGATGCGTTCTGGTGAGTCGAAACGATTGGGGGTAGCTACTTTCATTGGGGGGGGGGGGGGGGTTGTGTACATTTTTACAAGAATCAATATGAAACAATTACAAAAGATATTCCCCTTCGCATAGCATGTAACACGGTAGTTATTATTTGCACTGCGTCCCATTGAGTGTTTCAAGGATTCCATTCGCAAAATTTTAGTACCTTGGATGTTACCATTGTCAGGAGAAAGTAGGCGGAGATTTATGTCCCTTCAACACTCGAAACATTCGTTAGCCTCTTGACACACCCAAGCTAACCTTCTCTATCCACTGTCGACACATATTTTCTTCTGGAAACACATTCCCGTCAAACATTGATTAGCCCGTGAACACATCACAGCCCCTTCCCTATTCTGTCCAATTCACCACCACACGACTCCCTCCCAAAACATTCCCCGCACAATCACGTGCCCCCCGTGTGCCTGCCAAAAAACCCCTCTTTGTTTAGCGAGGTTGACATTACAGTCACAGCACTACACAGAACTGTGTGTGACCTTTGTGTTCAACTCTCTTTGATGCGAGTGCACCGTAAATACCTTCTCGCAACAGCGACGTTGTGGGCAGTTGTGGCTTAGTTTTAATGCATATTTTAATGTTTGGAGTGTAGACAATTAAACTCGGTCAGTTTTGAGGATTGACGAGGTGTAGATGTATGTGCAGTGATATTATACTAACATTTTCAATATGTCAGCAGTAAAAGATGTTGACAATATTCAGTTGAATATTTGAATTTAGAGGTTTATTGCAGTCATTTTGATGCTATTAAAAATGATATGAGCATAAGATTTAAAGACTTGCAAGAACTAATAATACCGGATTGGGTGATTAATCCGTTTGAATCAGACGTGGAACAAGTTAGTCAACATTTACAAGAAGAATTGATTGAGCTACTAAATGACTTCGAGGCAAAAGCACGATTCAGTAACACATATATTTAAAGTGGTTACATAAGGACTAAGGAGAGGCTTAAATATTCAGATTTGAAGATATATATGCAGTCATTTAGGCGCTATTAAAATGATATGATTATGATAGTTATAGGGTTGTAAGAACTAATTTTATATCATTTGCTCTGCCAATTTGTAATTCAAGGATAATGAACTTGTGGTGTATATAATTCCGTACTTAAACACATATTTAATATAACTATGCTTTTTCTTTATGTTATAAGAAAAGGTAACTCATTAACGATGAAATTAAATCTCAAACCTAAGGGTCATTTGTGTTTGGATATGCGCCCTAATATAACCGACTTGGTTGAACGGGACGCGCCTCGCCAAAACGAGACAAAACTTTATTTTTTAAAAATAAAATAAAAAAACTCATTTACTGTATTGCCTTTTTAAAAGTATGGTGGAATATATGTGTGTGTGTGTGTGTTTGTGTATACACGATAAAGAGCAATGGGGTGTTAAAAGGGTGGGGACTTTTTAAAATATTTGTTGTCAAAAGGGGGCGTTGCTACTATCAGGGTTGAGAAACACTGCTATACACAAATGACTACACGTTCAGCATTGCCGGTTTGGAAAATCTTGACACCAAAATATTACTAGCTCGCTCACTGGGATAGATCCACGAGAAAGGTGGGTTTTTGTTTTTTTTTTAATAATATTTTTTTTTTTAAAGAAAAACAAAAAGGTGGGTTGGGGTAGAAGTGCTTGATCGTTTACAGTTTACACCTTAACAGAAAAGCAGCCAGATAACACAGCAATTTAAAATGAGAGTCTTTATATGTTATACGTACGTTTTTATATATGATGCACTTTAGAGTGGGTTAAGCAAGGTAAGTAATACTTTATGTCTTTGAAATGTGCATACACTGAAGAATGTATGTTATTTCATCAAACTCAAACACGTCAAAGAAAAAAAAAACGTAAAAAGAGGTCATTGAA